>JAUEJL010100073.1:0-10879 GCA_032274825.1 Drosophyllum lusitanicum
AGTAAAACGTCTTCGACCAACAACCCACCGACGCCATCATCCGATGCACACATAAACTTTAACCTCAATGACGAAGATGACTATATCCAAATAGAGGAGCCTTAACGGCCCGTCGGGAGAAACAAGGGAAAGAGGCCATCAACGAGTACGAGAAATACAGGCGTACCGTCAGATCGATAGATTTGATTTGTTGGTGGACCGAATATCTAGTTACGAATCGCGGGTTGATAAAAATATGTCATATAAAATGAAAAAACTTGAAGTCGAGGAAAATTGTTGGTTAAACAAGACGAACTCGATTTACAAAGACAACAACAACTTGATAAAGACTTCGAGTTTTATATTACCCCGCATGATCACCTTACGGGTTATATTTTAATGGCAACGTTAGTGAGGAAAAAAATAATTAGCGAAAAATACTGTTGGGATTAATGTATTATTATTATTATTATTATTATTAATGAAATTTTTATTTATATTATTTGTTATTTTTTTATTTTTTATAGAATTGTTTAAATATGTAATTTTGTTTAATATATACATGTGTAATTAAATAAATTAAAAAAAGTGAGAAAAAGTTTGGGTTGATTTGGGAAGGGTGCTACTTGGGTTTTGGGTTGATTTGGGTTAGGAAGGAAATAGTAAAAAAAACTGATATTACAGTGATGTGGTATTTGGGTTGGTTTGGGAAGGAAGGGAGCTTTACGGATGGCCTAAGAGAAGAGAGTTTAACTAGTTTTTTTTAATGGGGAATTGGGGAAGTGTGGTTTGGACTTGCTAAAAAACCAATTATACATTCGGAAAGAAAAAAGATGATATTCAATGACTTATTTTTTAAAAGTTATTTTAAATGCTTACTAGTTAACACTTCTGTGTATAAACATGAAAATGGTTAAAATAAATTTTATATGTTTATGACGTTACAAAGTACTAACATATATAGTAAAACCATTATAAAGTATACATAATGATATAAAATCTCTTAAAACTGGAATAAATTTATTAGAAATCAGAAATTCATACATAACATCATCATTAATTTTTTGTAAAACCTCTTTATACTTAAATTTGAATTTTTTAAATTTAATCCTATTAGTATACGTGTTTACACAAAAACAACAATGAAATAGGTAGATGTATTATTAAATGAATTGAATGAATGTTTTTGTTACGATATTTAAGTTTAACAAACCAAATCACCTAAAAAAGAGGGGGATAACTGATGAAACAACTTATTTTAAGCCATTTGAGAAAATAAATGGGGATAATTGACGAAAAAAAATCTAAAAATATAATAATATCATAACTCATTTTCTTTTAATATATATTAAAGATCAAATATTAAAGATTTGATTACAATAGTATATTGAATGGTTAAAGTTGCGTAATGACATGAAAGTTATCATAATGTTCTAATATGGTACTTAAAGTATTTTTTTAACACATATGACCATTTAACTTGTTAAAAACGTGTTAATATACACATTACATCAAATATTACCCGGTAAACAGGTAAACACCCTAATTGGATGCCTTTCCTACCATTTTTTTATCAGCTATGCATAAAAATTAAGGAAATTGTTCATTTGGAGCTCTTGAAGGTCGCGAGAATGTCTTCATCATCGTCCTACAACTCCAACCCAAATTCAAAGCTTTCAAACGAATGTCATAGTGAGAAACCAATAAAATGTCTAACATCATGGATAAGAAATAATCCTGGTCGAAGATTCCTAACATGCCCTAATTCTTTGCTATGATTTTGTTTGAAATTAGCCACTGAAATTTGTGAAAATTGCCCTAATTAGTCAATGAGAATTACAACCAAGATTACACAGACTATAAACAACTTTTGGATGACAAGGAAATTGAACTTGTCATTTACAAGTCCAAGATGAAGTTAAAGCAAAAAATGGTGAAAAAAATGAAGTTTTTGAAAGATGTTCAGATGTGTAAAAAAAAAAAAACTTTAAGTATCATATTGGAATATTAGGACAAGATTCCTTACATGCCCTAACACTTGAATTTAGTTTAAAAATCATGAATTTACCGGCTCAGCCGGCAGGTTAAAAAAGAGGTATATTAACACGTTTTTAACAATTTAAATGATCATATGTGTAAAAAAAATACTTTAAGTACCATATTAGAACATTATAACAACTTTTATGTTATTACGTAACTTTAACCCTACATTGATATTTTTTTTATAAATACCTGATAAAAAATAATACAAATTATGGACTAGATAAATAAAAAATTATATTCAAAATTATCTTAAAAGCTTATATTAATTTGTTATACACATATTTATCCGATAAGTATTGAGCTTATTTTTGGTTGGTTATGCGTTATTGCATTTCACTTATATGTCTGAGTTTGCGTGCTAACAATAATTACTACCATCATCGCCGTTACCAATTACCATCACCAAGCTACAATCATCTTTTCTAGTCGACACACCGACCACCCCCAACCACCACGCACCACCTTCCGACCTACACACACCTACTTCACATTCATAATCTTCATAGGAGCACAACAACACACGCGATTCTCCTCCCAAATATGGCCAACTTGTATGTTCAAGCGGTGCCGCCGACGGATCTCAACAGGAATACCGAGTGGTTCATGTATCCCGGCGTCTGGACCACCTACATACTCATCCTCTTCTTTGCTTGGCTCGTCGTTCTCTCCGTCACCGGCTGTTCTCCCGGCATGGCCTGGACCACCGTCAATCTCGCTCACGCTCTAGTATGCTTCTTCTTTTTCAATTTTCCTGATTTTATTTTGTTGTGATTTAATTTTAGGTTTGCATACGTGATCACTTGATTATGATCGCAATTGAGCAAATTTGCTTCTACTTTGTTCGTATTGATGTGACGTTATCTGGTGTTAGGGTTTTGAAGCATAAATATTTTGTACAGCTGGCTTGATCCGTGTTTATGATGGCGATATATTTCATAATTAAAGTCAGTTCTATGTCGAGTTAAGGTCTATTATGGTAATCGCAAAGTTGGGGATAGAAGAAGACTAACAGAGTTGGTTTGTGCTTCTAGTTGTTGAAATTGTTTCCTTTGATTGGCTGATCGAGTTGTGGTGTGTTCAAAGATCTATCGTTTCTATTTAGGGTGTGAACTTTGTGATAAGCTGTTCATGAGCTAATAGTAATAAACATGAAGCTGATTGAGCTTGAAGTAGCCATGAACTGCTAATACGAGTTGTGATCCTTACATGTATAAGAAACATCCTGAATTTGTCTTCTTACAGTATTTATTTTCGACAAAATGATTATATCTGATAATCTGAATTTTTTGGAAGGTTTTTCCTTTCAGACTTCCTGGCTTGCATGCTGGGCAACCGAAGGCAGTTAATATTGGAAGTCAATGAAAATAATTCAAAAGGGCTTCAAATTTTTAAAATTTTACATGCTGTTTCACAATAGGAGTCTGTTACTTGTTTTAGGTTGGTGTATCTCTCGCCTAAATGCTATTTTTTTAATACCAACCTATACCAATGTCAACTCTCAACAACAATATGAGCTTGCACCATTGTGTATTCATCAAGGATCATACACTTCTTGACTCTTCAATCTGGGTCGGCAGTCTCCTACAATTGTCTTATGTGCCAAGCCTCTAAAACAGATGAACATTCCTGTCTAATTGTGTACACAAATGCATTCCTCTACCATGGCTATCAATCTTCGAAGGTCCAAAAACAGCCTTAAAGAGTTTTAACCAGTTCATCCTGCTCGTGCTTTTTATCTGTTGCTTGCATATGTGTGTGCTGTTTGGCTTGTATTTAGCTAATCTTAGTTGCTATTCCTTCTTTTCCACCAGGTTACATATCACTTCTTTCACTGGAAGAAGGGAACACCTTTTGCTGATGACCAGGGCATCTATAACAGGCTGACTTGGTGGGAACAAATTGACAGTGGCAAGCAGCTCACACGCAACAGGAAGTTTCTTACTGTTGTGCCTGTAGTGTTGTAAGTTCTCTCGTTTTTCTTAAAGCCTATAAGCAGGGTATTAAAGTTCATATCACCATCACTATCTTTGATATTATTGTGTATTGAAGTTTGTTAGAGTGCATACTCTGCTCTACATATAATTGTAACTTGAAGGCTATCTTGGAAAGTAAGCGATACTAAGGAATCTGGACCAAACTGATGATCAAAGATATTCCCAACAAATCTTGATTTTCGTGGTTGATGTAGGACAATTTATTGAAAGACAATTGATATGGGTGTACAGATTACAGAAAGGAAGGGTGTAAGAGAAGGAAGACAATGGCTATTGTTTCACAGAAGCATCTATATGATCTAAGCTAAGACCATATCTGAAAGTATTCTAGTGTGACTTTAATACTGCTTACAGAAGAGTAGAACCCTGAGATATGGTAGAACTGAAAAACATAATTGTTTCCCATTAAGTGCAATGAAAGCAAAGGAAAGATATCCTATAACAGAAAGAAATGCAAGAATATATGTTTTCAGAAATAGATTTTCATTTGATTTCCCAATAGTAATTTTTGATAACATTACTTGATCTCCTTCGGTCCTTGTGTCCTGATAATGGAGTTAGGAGGTTATAAGGTGTGTCTTTGAGCGTTGAAGCTTTCAATTGTTAACTTTCGTCATTGTTGTCCACTATACCTAAGAATATTCACTGATGCTTTTATGGATTTTTGGTCATATAATTGTATGAATGTTGTTTTAATTTTTTTTGGAAAGAGGCTACGTAGCGTGTAGTGGTGGACCCAAATTTTCTATTCCTGGTTTGCATTCTTTTGACAAAAAGTTTTATGAGTGTGCAATGCCATTATAATTTAGACATTTAGTATGCGCTATCTTTGGCTGCACGTGTGTAGGGCATCCTTACGACCTTACCAATTTCTAGAAAATGAGCTATGCTTCTTTCCTTAAGGGCAAGGTACATTACTACTTTTAGTTCTTTTACGATATACATCAGCATATGATGTATATAACGACTAACGAGTTATCAAATTGGTAGAATTACTTGTAGATGGTAGAAGTCCATGAAAAAAAGAAGTTTTAGGGTGATTAGATAGGTCATAGATTGTTGATCTGGGTTTATTGAGCGGTTAAGACCTTTTAGTTTTACTCTATGTTTGTCATGCTCTTTCCATTGTTTTTCGCATGCATCTCATGATTTAGTAGGCATCTATGTGCAATTTGGACTTTCATTCATCATGTCTATAATCTATTTGGTTAGAGAGTTTTTGTTTGTTATATGTAACTATGTAAGAATTTGGATAATCAAATGTGAATAGCTACTTATTTCTTTAGAGCGAAACCCAAATGGTTTTTGATTTTTTTTCTTCTGAAGGAACACTCGAGCAGCTATTCACATGTAAATTTATCTAAATTCTTAAATGGCACAAACAAAATTTTCTCCAACCAATTAGACACGTGGAGTGAAAGACCATATTGCATACAGTGAATAGATGCTATAATCATTTGATAAACCAAAATCAACAACATATATCTTGAACTTTTTTTTGAAAAGGTTTTCTCCATCAACTAGTAGTTCCTGTAACAGTTTAATAACAATGCTTCCTGATACATCATCACAAGTGAGAAACACATTTAAGTCTTCTCCATGATCACAAATTATAGAGGACTTGAGTGGTCATATGTTGATGTATTGAGTAAAGAAACAGTAGGTAAAAACCTACATTATGTTTCTTTATAATAATCTATGAAAGAGGGTGCCCACTGGCTACCCTTTCTTGTATTCAGTAAGAGGGTGAGTAACTGGGTAAAGTAGATAAGTGTAATACAATCTTTCCTCAAGGGTATAAGAGCATAGGAAGACTTTGTTAGTACTAGTTAACCACCCAAAGTATTATACCAATATCTATGGTTGCATCTAGGGCCTAGGGGTGAGCATGGTACCGGAGCGGTACCAATTTTACCGAGTACCGAATTTGGTTCAAAGGCAGTACCGATTACCATACCGAGTATTCATATACAGTACCGGTACCAAGTACCTATTATACTTAGTTAGTTCGGTACTAGTCCCGAATACCGAGTCCCGAGTATTGATTTAGCATTATTTCAAGTATCGAACTGAAAAGTCTAAGTCAGTACTAGTTTTGGTGCGGTTCGGTATTTTTGGTACCCACGCTCACCCTTACTTGCATCCCATAGGGGTGACCAAGTGGTGAGTCACAAGATTCTACAAAGGGGTCTCTAGTTTATTCCTTGCCAGCTTCAACCCCTTTGGTGACCCTTAAAGAAAAAATAAACAATATCTGTGGTTAAATATGAGTGTAAAATCTTCAGTTTAGTGGATGACAAAGCCATAAATTAATAATTGGAAACATCTTTCCACAGTAGCACTGAATAACCTAACCTCCATTACGAGGATGCAAGGAGATTTAACAATGTTACAAGAAGCCATTGATAGGAATTAAAATTAAAAAACCCACATTTATTTCGTAATAACATATATTTCTTCCCTTTTTTTTTTTGATATGGATGGTTGGGTAATTGTCGGAATGGACCTAGCTGGGCTGGATTTGATCTGCAAACATCTTCGTCTATTTCTTAAAAAAAAATTCATGAAAATTGGTGTTTTGTTATCATTACCAAAACAAATTATTGCAATAATAATCTAAATCTTTGATTCAAATGATTTAGGAGGTGTATACACTAAAAATAGATTTTGTGCAACTTTAAACATGTTTGACCTGTTCCCCTTTTTGCTTTTTTTTTTGTTTGAATCATCTGATACGTTTGAGATAAGACGCAATACAGACCGCTCCGCTCATAAGTGGGTAATGTTTACCACCTCTAGCAACCATCACCCATTACGGCCACTTAGTTTTTTACACAGCACAGGCCGCCCCATTTATAAGCGTCACTTTCATTGGTTATGTTAAATTGCTCAATTGTCACTTTTAAATCCGTAGTAAAAATTGTTAGTAAACTTTATATTTTTACTCGCAAACAGGCTTATGTGTTAATTGACAGGAAAACATCTGAATTTGATTGTGAAGTTTGACAAATTTTTTATTTTTTATTTTGCCAAGTCCATGTCATTTTCTATTTTTTGGAGGAAAAGAAGATAAAACACACAATAATTCTCTAGAAATTCTCTTCTTATTCCACATCTGGCTCAATACATATGTCTGATATATATATACACATGAAATGACACCATTTTAACTAACACATCAGTTGGCACCTTAATTTACAAACTTGACACAAACTCTAAACTAATTGCATTTGCATAACACACCCTAAACTTTAATTACATCATAAACCTCTAGAGTTTAACTTATAATTTCTACCGCTGTTAATGATTTATCTCAATCTTGCCTAAAAAACAATCCCGAAGAAAAAATTGTGACACTTCTTAAGAACATGTTAGCTGGTCTTAACTGGACTCTACATGCTGTCTAAGCTAAAGCTGGAATGAATAATGATGAGTTTAGTTTTCTTCTATTTACATCCCTACTGATCCCACTTCTCATTCTTCAATATGTTTTGTTTATTTAGATAATGATTTTATTTTATGTGAACTAATATTTTGCTATCTGGATATTTGTACAGGTACTTAATAGCATCACACACAACCGACTATCAGAACCCTATGCTGTTTTTGAATACACTGGCGGTTTTTGTGCTGGTGATCGCCAAGTTCCCACACATGCATAAGGTCCGGATATTTGGAATCAATGCCGAAGAGTGAAGAGTGTCTTGTTAATAAAATGGATACTAGTTCAGTTCAGTTAAGTTGAGTTCCATCCATGAATATATGTGCATTGTTAATTTTGACATATCACGACATTGAAAAGGGGACGGAACCGGTAAAAGGGTATATTAACTTTTTTTTCTGTCTGTTGTTTTTTGTTCTTTTTTCTTGTGTCTTGTGGATGATCCAAGTATATGAAAAAGGACTTTCCTTCCCTCTTCTGGACAGGAAAAAAGGGACTCTATGATTGGTGCTTATTCTTTTTCTTTGATGCTTGTATGATGGCATGCTTCAAAGCAAATAATATATGGGTAGGTAAGCTACAAGTCATGAAAAGCATAGATGATAGTACTAAGAGTATTCATGGTGCAGGGACTTCTAAAAATCTTACACATCTTCAAAAACTTTTCACATCATCTTACTCATAGAAAAAAACTTTTTAAAACACTATATTAATAATAAAATTAAACAAACTAAACATTTTCTATTGGTTGATCAGTTGAGAGATGTGGAGCCTATCTCCTTTTGTATGTTTTTAGATGTCCTTTTACACATGTCCTTGACCTTCTAATGCAATGCTATGAACAAATATTAGGTTCTTCACATCAGTTTTTTTGGTTTGTGAGGCTTTAAAAACCTGCATTGCAGGTGGTCCAAACACAGCTTTTTGTTGTTAAAGTAACAGAAATTATGCTATGAGCTGGCTTACAAGTCATCTACATATTCCTGTTGTAAAAGAAAAGTATGGATATTGTCAACAGAAATGCTTGTATTCATTCTCGTCTTGACGGGGTATAAGGGAGGTATTTTATTATAAACAGTCTTGTAGTTATACCACTATTTGTCGGTTGAGAGACTACTTTTCTAAGACCTTTTGACTTGTAAATGTGGAAAATTCAAGAAAAATTTATTAAAATGTATTACAAGGTAGGAGTTAAAAAAAAGATAAATACTAAATTAATGTTAAACAAGTTTTAAACCATCTTGCTTCAAAATAATATTATTTGTACTGATGATTATTATTTAATTCCTATTATCTGTTCATTTATCATTTTTATTTTATTTACTAAACAATGATTATGTTATTATTAGTTCTGTTTTACTTGTTTTTATTCTTATTATCGAGTTGTATTCAATAAAGTCCATTATATTCAGTTAGTTTGAGTGTCGTTGTAAAGTAATAGCGGGGATACTGCCTAACTATAAAAGTGTTCGATAACAAATTGTTTTTACTTTATACTACCTAAATGTACCGTTAAAATATATTATGTAATAATTATCATTATTTACAATTATGCCATTTGAAGAATATGGCATTCAAGCATTTCCCTGTTATCAGCACATACTACAAGTAATTTTTACGCAGTTTACTAAATCCTTAACTATATACCATCTTCACAATGCTTTTAAAGTGTTCTATTGTTTGTATCTTTTCTGCCATAATTGAACAAAACTCCTCCTTTTAGATAGCAGTCTAACTTCATGTACATTGAATTTGATGCCAAGAAGGTTAGTATCCTGTCTATACCATAAGTCGCACTTTGTAACTTCCCATTTTCCTTCCCCTTTGCCTAAAAGACTATTTTTTTAATCTTTTCTACTACGGCGGTGTTTCATATCACGTATACGTCTTTATATTTCTCATTTTAACCCCGGAAAATACCTAATTTTCAACCTCTTTACCCATATCCAAAATTTTCATACAAAAAATGTTAGCGTGTGTGAGAGAGATAAAGACAGAGTGCACGAGCGAGAGAAAGATGACACAGGGCTGTAAACAAGGTCAAGGTACCAATGGGATAAGATTTTCGTGGGGCCAAGATGGGGGGCAGTGTAACCAGCAACACTCTATTCCTACACCACAAAAGCCATCCCGCTCGGTAAGGTTTGTATGCCGGATGATCTTACCTTTTGCGTGGCATGAGTGTTAGAGTTGGTTTCATCTTGAAAAAGTTAGATTTGCGAAAGAAATTCTAATTGAAATTTTAAATTGAAAACTGGTTTCAATATTTGAGCTTGGTTTAGCTTTTTAACCTGAGTGTCAGACCAAACCAAACTCCACTCCTCATCTTATAATTGTAAAAGTGCAAAGCACTCCCCCTCTCACTCCACCAAAATAATATTTACAATACCAGCCCAAGAAAAAAGTAAAATCCAAATATGGCCCCCTTGTGCCATATGCAAATCCAACCAACCGACCATCACTTTCTTTCCACCTCGCCTGTGGCCAATTCCTGGCTTTCGTTTAACGCTATGTTGTTTATTGAATCGATTTTCGGGTCCTTTTTGAATTTTTTGAATCGGGTTGTTCAGACTTGATAATTTTCAACGCTGATAAGAAAATCGAGTTGAATTCAAATATTCAAATTGAATAAAACCAAATTCAATTAATTTTTCGAATTCCAAAGCTCAAACAAAATTTAATCGAAAAACTTTCTAATGAATTTTGAATTCATAATCGGAGTTTGAATTCTAAGAATGTGTTGGGAAAAGATTTCTAAACTTTACCTTAGTTTTTAAATAACAAATTTTTTATGTATTGGCTTGCGGGTTAACATGCCAACCCGTATATTTTTTATATATTTATTTTTTATTTATCCTTATATTTTTCATTATTCCTATTTGACTATTAGGCTTTTATTTTATTCTTTAGTCCTCATAAACCTAATCAGAGACAAATCCATCACTTCCTTTTGTTCATTCGTCGTTTGAATCTATTGAAAGTAGGCATAATAAAAAATTATCAATGTTTTATCACTTATAGCTTAATTGTTCTTAGATCATCAAGTTTTTGTATTTGGATTAAACTATCTAGGTAAGGTTGAACTTTATTTAGTATTTTGCATTTGAATTATGTTTTTGACAAACAAGGGACAATATTAGTAAAACTAGACCCGCTAACCCGTCAAATGATCTATGACCCACCAACTCGTTTATGACCATCCAACCCGCGAACCCGTCAACACATATATTTAAATGGGTTACGCGGGTCGTGTTGTGTTTCTACTTATACGTGTTTATATCTCACACCTTGACACATATAATTATATGGGTCATGTTCTTGTCACGATCCGCCGACTCACGACCCGCTAACCTGAACACGATACGATTGGGGGGGGGGGGGGGGGGGGGGGGGGGGGGGGGGGGGGGGGCGGGGGGGGGGG
>JAUEJL010100084.1:0-25649 GCA_032274825.1 Drosophyllum lusitanicum
GAACCGGTCCAAGACCGTCGTGCCGGTCCACGATCCAAACCGGTCCGGAGGAGAGGACCGCCACGAACCGGTACGAAAGTCGGTCCGGACCAAGCCCAAAGGCTAGTTTCTTTTTAATTTTTACAAATACTCTATAAATACCTTATCACCTCTTCCCTTTTTCTTTACACCAATCTTCTTTCTACATATTCTCTATATTATTCTCTCAACTTTGTCACATTATTTATTTCGAACAATATATAATTTAATTTCGAAGAACATTTTAGTTATATTCAAAAATATGTGATTTTATTTCGTACAAGTGCACAATCATTGATATTTTCAATAAGACGAATGTATTTTTTCAATAATTATATATGTTTATAACTTGCGATTTTTTCAATTTAATTGTCAAAAATTTTAAAGGAAAAGGAACCGAAAACTGAAAATGTCATAACCGAAACTTAAAACAATAAACCGGAAATATCTAAACCAAATAGAAAAATATCCGAACGAAAACCAGACTGGTTTGGACCGAAGTTGGACCGGTCCGGATGAGGACAGATCCGAAAAAAGACCGGACCGCCTAAAAACCTAATAGTCTTACGCGAGGACCGGACCGACCCTAAAAGAGTCCAGGACTGGTCCAAGACCATTTTTGTTCACCTCTAGTTCAAAACATGCAAGGTCATTCTTCTGTACTGATGGGCTTGGACTAAAAGTCAACAGGTTAAATCCATATTCTGGAAATCATTAATGGGCTTATCTAAATGTTAAAATAATAATAATAATACAATCACCATTTCACCATCTATCAGACATGATTCCAGTCAAATTCATACATTAAAGCTATGTCTTAGAAAGTCATTTTGAGTTCAAAAGATTTTTATTTTTCTAAAAAAGTAATATGCAATATCACTTATTTAAAAGCAGCCTCAATTCTCTAGTGACCATTATTACAATAAATGATGAAAATATGGGATAACTAAACATTATGCAATGGCATACCAAAATCACAAATTCCGAATAGATTACAACAAACGCCCCCGAAAACAAAAAAGGGAAAGAAAGAAGAATATTTAACACCAACCGCAAAAAAGAACCACGAATCAAGCGTTCGAGATTATCTCAGGGAAAACTGGATCTCCTCCAATGTCTTTCCTTTGGTTTCTGGTACCAAAATGGCCGCAAACACAACGGTCGCAGCACACATAAGCATGTACAAAGTGAAGGTCCCTGTTAAAACAAAGGGAACCTTAATAAACCAACTAAAACTAATTATTATATACACAAAATGAGAGAGAGAGAGAGAGAGAGAGAGAGAGAGAGAGAGAGAGACCTCCGCCACTCCATGCTAATAGCAAAGGTGCTGTCATTGTAATCAACCAGGCAATAAACCAATTGGATAGTGTTGCTATACTCCCAGCAAGACCTTTTATATTCACAGGAAGAATCTGTAACACAAGAAAGAATCTATGAGTACAAAAACAAACCAATGAATTTGTAACGAACGAAAAAATGTGATTTGAGATTTATTCAGAAATAAGAATATCATGAAGCAGATTGGGTATAATTACCTCAGACATTATAATCCATGGGATCGGCCCCATTCCAAGTGAAAATCCAATTACCATACCCTATTTAAAGAAGTTTGGTTACATAACATAGGAACTTCAGCAAAAACATATTGACAATCAGAGCATACCATTTTATTGAAAAAAAGAAAGACGTACCACAACTCCAACCACTGATAAGATACCCATTGCAGCATATAATGAAGAACTTTCTTCCACAAAACTCTGAATGTTTTTTTTTTCACAATTTTAGAATGAAATTGATGCGCAAAAGAACACAATAATTGTCCAAATTAAAGTAGTATATCCAAATTGTAAGTAGTAAAAGAAAGAACGTTAATGTCTACCTTAACAAAGAAGGAAGCTGCAACGACTATGAGACTGACAGTCATACCAGAGGAGGAAACCTACAACAAATAACGTTTTCCCTCTTTTAAGTTGGACTAGATAGAAATTTAAAAAGGGACATGGGTAAAATATAAAAATAGCTAAAAATGAAATGGGTCTAAAGGTATCCAAAGTGTACTTTATTACATACAACCTTATATATCATTTTAAACATAATATATATTTTATAATCATGTTTGACACCACTAATTGTTCTAAAGATTTTCTTCTATTGGGACAATATATTTCAAATCAAACCAGCCCACCAGTTCTAGTCCATACTAAAAAGTACCCAGCCTACGCCACATCTAAAAGATACGTTTGCAATATGTATTTGCAATATGTAGTAAGATTGGTTCCTTACAGTTAGCAGAATCCTACGGCCTGTTTTGTCAACCAACCATGTGGAAACTGCAGTTGCAATAACCTAAAGCGGTGCAATATATTTATGTGGTTAGAAATGAGTTAAAAAAAATTTAAGTAGTTGGACAGAGAAATTAATTATAAGTAGCTGTTGAAGCTTACTTGGATAGCACCAAGTCCTAATGTAGCAGCATCGCTGCTAGAAATTCCTGCCCAGTTAGAGTAATCAAGTTAATAAAGGTCTACTTGCTGCGTTTGATATTTTAGGATCACCAGTTTTATTTACTGTAGATAAGCCTGCTTCTAATTATTTAATTACAAGGGGATTAAATAGTCGGTTTTTGCTGATTAGCTTCACTCTTACAGCAGATATACTTATTATCAAAAGATAAAATAAAATTGCCTAATTACCCCTTCTTTAACATTCACAAGAAGTGATAGCAATCAGCTCACTACCACACTGACTACCCAGCCCAATCGGCCCACTACTTAAAAGGTTTATACTAGAAGAAATAAGAGGCGCGTGTAGGGAGGGGATGAGATGAGTGAGATGAGTGAGATGAGTTGATTATTTAATCTGTTGTTTATGGATGTTGAGAGGGAGAGGGGTGAGGTATGCATGTTTAGAATTGAGAAAAACGGCCTTTGGCTTGGGCAGAAGGATTCCACACAGTGGTTCCTCTCTGACTATGTAATCCTTCCATTCCATTAATGAAACTTACCTCCACCTTCCCTTGATTCTCCGATCTTCACAATTTCTGGTTATAATTCTTATCAAGATGCCAAATACTACTAATCATCTGCAACATAAGCGTTCCCAAAGAATATCTCCTACAGTTCTTTTTCTTAAAATTGATCACTCTCAAAACTCACATCCAAACACCCCCTTAACAAGTATGTAATAAATTCTTTTAGCATGTCACATATGCTAACCTGCAGTCTGAAATATATTACTGGCGTAGAAGAGAACACCATTGATTCCACTTAGCTGTTGAAGAACAAGTAATCCAATTCCTATCTACAGCAATCCAAGATTCCAAGTTTCCAAAATAAGCAATTCATTAGTACATACAAAAGACATAACCAGAATAATAAATCAATACCACTACATACCATCAAAGGGAACCAATATCTTCTTTGTTTGAGGTCTGAAAAACGGATTGTAGTTCTTCTATTGGATGATGCTACAGATCTCTGAAAAATGTGAAGTATTGGCCCAATCATTGCAAGATCAGGTTTATAAAAAAAGACGAAAGAAGAGTTCACTGAAGATACCTTAATTTCATTCACTTCAACTGTAATATCAGTATCAAAACCACGAAGAACTTGCAACGAAGATTCAAAATCATCAGTCATACCCATCTTTGCCTGGAAGATTTGACACAATATTGCTCATAAGTTACTAATATCGGAATATATCCAACCAAGAAAAAGCACTTCATTAATCTTACCAGCCACCGAGGAGATTCAGGGATAAAAAAGAGACCAGGTATCAAGATTAAGCAGGGCAAAGTTCCTGCAGAAGGAAATATGGTAAAGGTCACGCTTTTTATTCTAATTTTGTGTTGACCTGTTTACTTATGTGTGGGTCAATTTCGGTCATGTTTGCCTTAAACGGGTCATATGAGTTAAATAAAAATATTTAGCTGCAAGGGGAATGAGTGAAATGGGTCGAATAGGTCAAAGGGGTTGAACATGAAAGTTGCCCAAAGTCCATTTCTAATGCATACAACCTCCAAGATCGTTGTATTCAAAGAATTTAACTATTATAGCAATTTTATTTTTTTCTATAATCATTGCTAATGTATTGATTATTTATAGATGAAACGTCACAAAATGGACAAAAAGGTGTTACCATGCAAACCCAACTGACTCAATTCTACCCACACTTAAAAACGAGCTGTCCCAACCCGAACCTATTTTGAACCATGAACCAACCCAACCATCTTGCCACCTCTAGTTGACTATATTCAGATTACTCGGATATCCGCCAAGAATTTTATGGTCAGACTTTATTTGTGATACAGATGACAATTTTGGCCTCAAACATGATCACATTAACTACTTTACATTGACTAGGGTCTAGAAGTAACTCATGCAGACCACATCTAACAAGAGAACATGAAGATGAATGTCTTTTAGAAGCGGAATAGGAAAGGAGTGTAGTCGGAAATTACCCAAAATTGCAAGAATTCTCCAATTAGCAAAAAGCCCTAGCAAATAAGCAAGCATAATCCCAATTGTGACTGATAGCTACAAACAAAAAGTCAAAAACAGTCACAGATAAGAAAGTAAAAAATCATGATTCACACCACAAATTCACATACTTAATTTCAGAATAGAGTTACCTGATTAACAGAACCTAGCCCGCCTCTCATGTTTTGAGGTGCAATCTCAGCTATATAGACAGGAACCTTTGTAATACAGTCATATCAGAATTTGTATCATATGATGTTTTTCACAAATACTCTGCTTTAAAATCAAATATTAGACGAATAAAAGTTACCGTATATGATATAATCCCAACACCAAAGCCTTCCAACAATCTTCCCATGTAAAGAAACGATGTATCCTGTGAAAGAATAACATAGCCATTGTGACTACAAGGTTAGGCTCTAAGAAACTATTAACGGCAAACAAAAAAAAACCAATTAGAAGCTGCTGATTAAGAGCTTACATTGGCAAATGATATACAAAGCCATCCAATGATATTAGGAATAGCTGCAATCATCAAAGACTGCAATTTTGACCACACATATTAAAATAGTCTTATGCATAACAATTATACTTACTGCTCAAATACTCTACAACTATTCTATGAACTCTACCCAGAATAACTATAAAAACTTTCAGATAAGAATTGAAAAGGAAAAAGCATACCCCTTTTCGACCAATATACTCTGAAATTTGACCACTGGCTATTGCACCAACCATGGCACCCACATTCGACAAAGAACCAAACAAAGAGAACTGAAACCCAAAACTTCAAATTAGTTCATGTTCATTACATAAAATCACATTTACTAATATGTTATAGACTTTTCAAGGCTTGAGATCATTTGGAGAACACTCTCCCTACCCAAGATCAATCTACATGTCATCTCTCCGTATTCCACTAAGACAGGATTAGGTACCCTTATTGTATTCATTACATAAAATCAAGTTCAAAAATAAAATTTTAAACATGTTTCAGCTGAGTAGGATGGATCTCTACAACCCTTGGGGAACAAAGTAATGCGACTAGCAAGCATACCTCAGATACAGTAAGGTTAAGATCGCGAGTAATGGCAGCTTGTGTAGGTGAAGAATAACCACCCTGAAATAACAACACCAAAAAAAAAAAAAAAAATTGAACACAACACAATTCTAGTTTTCCCCTTTTTTCCATAGAGGAGTTGCCCTAACTCAAGATGTGAAATGGGTCAATCTTCAACTTCAGAGTTGACACGGATCTTATGGTAGATGGGTATAATTTTGCAAATTACATTGAAGTTTATAACAAGCAACCAAAAATAGAAGTCAATTGTCGTCAAATTTGCAACAAAACATACAGATACTATGGTCTTAGAAAAGGAAATTTATTGCTTACAGTGAAACCGAACTGGATAGGGCCTAAGGCAACGATGAGAACACAAGCAAGAACAGAAACAGAGCGATCTCTAATCATCTGAGAAGATGTCATCATACTGGACTGTCTTGAACCCATACGATACCAACTGCCCGTATGAAGAAATGGTTTTCGAAGATCCCTGTTCCCATCTTCAGTTTCATCTCTGAAACTCATTCTTGTTTTCTGGATTTCTTCACTGTAGATCCTTTCTATTCTCTTGCTAAGTTTATTAATCTATATATGATCGCTCTACATAAATCTGGGCACTTGAGAGTAGTAGACAGTTTGTTGTAGTTGCTATGTGTTCGACGAATTGTCGCAGAGAAGTAGTGGGGAGCAACGGCCACGGTTAACAGAGAGGTGGTAGACGTGAACTTGCGAATGAGTGACAGGCGACTACTCAAAATGTAGAATAAGAAGAAGATGATGATGATGATGATTGGGTAGAGGTTGCATTTGAGCTCATCTTATTGTAGTGCTAATTAAGGAAAATTATATTTAATGAAATTCTATTTCTTTATTTACACCTTATTTGTTTAATCTTGTCAATAGAATAATTAGAAATAAAAAGTAAAAAAATATAAAAAATTTCGTTAATTATTGGGGGGGAGAACGAGATATATTATAAGGTATTAAACATAAAAGTTAATCCGTACACAACAGTTTTTAACCATGCATAATAAGTTATATGCAATTAATACACATGGTATAAGTTGATGATGCATAATATTGTTATGTATGACCACTTTTGTTAGGCTATGAGTTATACCTCTCATTTTCCTTTCTTTTACCCAATACCATATCAACATCATATCATTTTCTCTTTCATTTCTTTCTCCCTACCCAAATTAAGTGTTATACCTTTTCTTTTCTTTCTCAAACTTTCCCCATTTTTTTTTAATTTTTATATTAACAAATAATTATTTAAGTAAATAATATAATTCATTCATTAATTAATTAATTAAATTTTCATACAAGACTAATAATAAAAACTTAATAAAAATCTAAAATTATAAAATAAAAATAAAAAATTACATAATTTTAAACTTAAAAGTAAAGAATAATATTTTAGTCAAGTACTCAAGTGGAGTAAAAACCGAGTTTGGTTGGTAGGTGGGTGGCGACATGTTGTTGGGCATTTATGGTGTGAAACTCGTAACCCTTGGTCGGTTACGTTCGGATGAAGGGAAAGTTGTAAAATTTTGTTGATCCATGAATAGTATAAAAGAAGAGAATTGAGAAGAAAAGGAATTGTGAATATGGTGAGTAATGTAGAAAAAATACGGTGAATGATGTAGTATATATAGGTGAATATGGGGTTTAAAAAAGGAAAAAAAATAAAAAAATTTAACCGTTCAACGATCACATTAAAAAAAATACGTTGAGAGGGGGTGGGGGGGTTTACGGCTTCTCCATCGAGTGATTTTACCCGAAATGGCTACCCAACCCTAAACCCAAAATAGGCATAATAGTGTTCCTTTCTCCTACCCGATGCAATCGGGTGACCATAACGTACGGTCTTATGTAAATATCGTCTCCTATGAAATATTAGTACAATTTTTTTTTAAAATGAGATCATAATATTTACGGTACAACAAATCAATAAAATTATTTTTTTTCATTTACATATGAGATTAGCTTCAAATCCATAAAGAACTATAAAATATAAAGTAATCTTAAATTAATAAGTTTTTTCAAGTATACGATAATACAAACAAATATTAACAAATGTTATATTTTTAACAAGGTGGCCTAGTAGAGTAGTAGTAAGGCGTCTCATTGATCTTCTAGAGATCATGGGTTCGATCCTTTTCTAGATAAACATTTTAGAGGTGGTATATATCCGTAACGCAAATGTTTGGTTGGTCTTGTAAGAAAGACTTTGATGAAATGATCTCGTATTAATTCCGACCTCTTGCTTGGGCAGCCAATACAAGTTATCATTATTTGCAAGCCGGCCCGTGAAAAATGGTCGGTTCGAATCCATAGGACCCCGAACGCAGGATTAACCCGACGTAACTAACTTTTTACTTAAATGAATTTTCAAAATAGTTATTCATCAAATTGAGTTTTTTTTAATCTTTAACTTTTACCATATTAAGCTAGTTTTTTTTAATAAAATTAAGAATTTGTTAAAAACCTCCATCGATAAAGTCTCTATATAATTACTAATTGTTGAAGGGTATAATGGTCATAATAACCACTTATTGTTGTGTGTGACAAAAATTTATTGTGTACAAATCATCTCCCTATTTACATAGTTCTCAGTATTGCGGTTTCCGATGTCTTTCTTAACATACATCTTTATGAGACTGTGTATATGTTTCAACCTCATAGCTTTACTTACTACAAAAGTCTCTATACAGGCTTAAAACAAGCCTTCAGAGTCTAGTTTCTGTGTTTTGTTGCTTTTACTACCAGCTTTGATTTCTAACATTGCAAGTATGGCCCTTCATTGTTTATTCTTCAACATGAATCTAATATTGCATATTTATTATTGTACGTTAATGATATGTGTGCTTATTATTTACTCACATCTCTCCTTCAATGGATTATCCTATCTTTGCATACAAAGATTGCTATGACTAATCTTGTTTCCCTAAAATATTTTCACGGCATCTCTTCGCACTAGATTAGGCATGTTTCTCCTTAGTGAAAACATGTCACTGACATTTTATGTCAAAACAACGTGCTTAAGTGTAATCCATGCAAGACTCTCATAAATACCGACTCCAGGCTTAAGCTTACGGTCCTCCAGTGACTTATCATACTCTTCACTGGAGCCTTGCTGGAGCTTTGCAATATCTTACTTTCACCATAGTGGACCTCACGTACGCTATGAAACAAAATATGTTTGTTTATGCATGATCCAAGAGAACCTCACTTTATTGATCTCAAACGCATTCTCTGCTACATTCGTCGCACTTTAGGTCATGACTTGTATATATACGCCTCTTCTGCTCCAACCTTATTACCTATTCATATGCAAATTGGGGAAATTGTCCCTTTACTCGCCACTCCACATCGGGCTAGGGCTGTAAAAAACCAAATGACACACGAACGAGGCTTGTTAGTGTTTGTTCGTTTAATTTTAGCAGGACAAATAAACGAACACAAATGAATAAATGAACAAATTTTTGTGTTCGTGTTTATTCGTTTAACTTTAGTCCAATATAAACGAATGAAGACATATATAAATATATTGTAATATAAACCTAATATTATTGAATATAAGCACACACTATATATAGGTGTATGTATATGTGTATATATCTATTTGTACGTATGTGTGTGTAAATGAACATAAACGAACGTTGACGAACATAAACAAACGAACGAGACTATCGTTCTTGTTCGTTAGCTAAACGATTGAATTTTTTGTTCGAGTTTGTTTATTTATTAAATAAAAAAACTTCATGTTGAATGGTTCTCGTATTGTTCGATGAACATTCAGTTCATTTATAACCATACCTTGGACTATTGTGTTTTTCTGAAAGACAATTATGTGCTGGCCAGTCAAACTTTAAACAACCATTTCTCGATATAGTATATAGGCTAAATATCAAGGAGTTGTTAATGTAGTTGCTGAGATGTCTTGGTTTTGTAATATCCTTTGTGAGATATATCCCCCCTCCCCTAAAAATGTGTTCTTCTGCTACTATTGTCTATTATGACAATGTCATCTGCAAACAAAGACATTCATTTTATTCGCAACAAAATGAAAGCTGGTCAAGTTTGGGTTCTTCATATTCCCTCGTGTTGTCAATATATTGACATCTTTACCAAAGAAATCTCATCGTCACTTTTCAATTATTTCAAATTTAGTTGAGTGTGTGTTCACCTCCTGCTCACATTGTAGGCGCGTATTAATGATGCATTTTTAAGAGTTATTATTTGGGTTGTATAGTATTATTTTAAACCCATGTTTATAGCTAGCTTTTTGTCCATTAGGGTATTGGTATTGCATAGCTTGTGTATATATTATTATGCTTGTTTTCAACAAAGAGGTATGAAAAATTGACCACTTTTAATATTATAAATTGAAATTTATATATATTTTTATTAAATTCTCTTACCTACTAAATCAAGACAAGTGTAAAAATCAAAAGAGGATATCATAAAAAATAAAATTAAGTGGATAAGAATATAAAACAGAAAAATTTAGTAAAAATAAATATAATTTTTATTATAAGTTCTATAATAATAATAATATATTTTTAGATTTGATTTGTTAAGCCCTCCGAGTCATTCCTTCATCCAGTTGTCGTACGTCTTACCAATTAATCATTAAAAAGCACCGATAACGTGTTTATATTTAATAGTTTTTAAGCCGTTTATCTTTGTGTGTACACTTTAAAATGAACATCATCCGTTTATCTATGACGTAGATTCTATAACGGGTATGTTTGACGGAAGCTTTTCAGTGTTTTTAAGAGCTGGAATTTCAACTTTTATTTTTAAAAAAATAAGCTCATAAAACTATAAAAGCTTCAAAATAAACTCAAATTACATAAATAATCTTTGAAAAAATAAGCTCATAAGAGCTTTAGGAAGCTTTTATAAACTCAAATTATATAAATAACCTTTAATTAATTTTGTTTCTTATTTAAATATTTATTTTTGTGTTCTTTTTATGGTTTTTTACATTTTTAAGCTATAGCTACAACTATTTTCTCAAACAATTTCATACAAATAAAACTCCAACTTTTAGATCTAAATAAAAGTTTCAGCTCTAGCTCCTAAAAGTTCTAGCCCTAACTTCAGCTTCAGCTTGCAGCTTAGTTACGCCAAACATACTCAATGTGTGTGAGTACATTAATCTTTATGTCTTATTCTTGAGTTTTATTAACAAAGAAAATGAAATTATTTAGAAGGAAACCCTTAAAAAGGTGTTCTGGAGTTTCATCAAGAAATGAAAAGAAATAGAGGGGTTTGGAAGGAGAGTTTAGACTTATTTTTGTCCCAAATCTATCTTCCCAAAATTAGGATAATTTAGAAATAAAAGATTTCCTTCCCTTATCTTCCCTTTTCCCTCCTTATAAAACTCGAGAACATGACGTTAATGTGACACATTTGTATGTATGAGGAGAGTACAATCAACAACACCGACAACGTAATTATTTTATTTTTTAAGGTGGCATAAAAATATGAATGCATGAAACATGTATGTATTATTTTTATGTAAAACGATCTCCGTTATCTATATAATATTTCATGTTCGGTTAGTTTAATTAATAGTTTTATTTATTTGTTTATTTATATATTTGAACGCGAACTCGGCGTCAAATCTTTCACCAGTATCACACAAACTTTATTTTATGCGTGCATATATTTAATTATTTACGATAAAATAATATATGTTGCTAACATCATCTAACTTAGGTATTGTCACACACATACCTATTAAATGAAATATTTTATGGTCATTTAAATATTTAATTAATTTAAGATGTATGTGTGTACAAAAACACCTAAGTTACGTTGTTGACAACATATATCATTTCCCCTCTTATGTTAATCACGGGATTTAAACCCATAAATATCTAATATACCTAATATCGCTGAGCTATAATTTTTTTTATCTAGCACGTCGTGTTCAGCCCGCAAATAAAACTATTATATTTATACGTTTTGATGAGATATACGACAAATATTCTATTTAATTTTAGTTTTATTGCATAACCAGTTGGCATGATAAGAAGGAACCCAACAACTGGGCAATTAAAATCATATGGGAAATATTTGCTTAATTGGTTTAAGTTAATATTTAATACCTATGGTCAGAAATTTAAGAATATTTATTTGCTTTTATTATTATTATTATTATTATAAAAAGTGAAATTGTATTAATTAGGCATATATAGTTATTAGTGTTGAGGTTAGGAAATATATAGATGAATTATTAATATTTATAAAATTATATTTGCAGAAGAGTTGTTGTAGTGAGTGTTTAAGTTAGGAAATATATAGATGAATTATTCATATTTATAGAACAATAACACACACACTAGGTTAGAGGGCAGATGTGTTTGGGTTCTATACATTTCTTTAACGTTTATATTAGTCATAAATAATATAATAGAAAAGTAGGGTTTTTATAAAAATCAACCTTTTGGAGGTGGTAATCCATATTGTTGGTATGTGACAACATCTTTGAAATAGTTTCTTTTGATTTAATTGTCAGAACCTTGATCCTAACATATGTTATGGGTTTATGGAGAATGTCATATGAATCCTTAGTTCCTTACAAAACTTCTAAATTTTATATATATATTTATAAAAATCAAAATTATAATATCAATATGCTTATAAAACTTTTAAGCTCTTATCTATATCCAAATACATATTTAAGTTAATTATTTAGATATCAAAACATATTAACTTCAAATTCATTTATTTACAAATTTACTATAGTACCCATACCAAAACACAGCCTACTAAAGTTCTTTCATTCCATTTTTGAAACATTAATAATAATATCAATTTCTACATTGCTAAGGATTTGCATCAATAACATCATCTCGATGATCCAATGGATAGTCAACTTGCTCCTATAGGGGAGATCAAGGAATCAAATCTTGGGGGCTTCAATCAAGGATTGATCAGAGGTTGTTTCAAAAATGGTCATGATAGTACAGGTTAAACAACGTATATTAGAGCCAAAGGCTCACACCAGCAGGAACCAGAACAGATAAGATCCCCTTTTAGAATGAATAAGGATTTGCGTCGATCTAGTCTTTTCCCTATCGGTGGAGTCGTTTTTTTTATTGATCGAGTTTAGAACCAACGATTTGCATGACATATCACCTGGAGCTTTTAACATTTGTTTTATCAAATATAGAACTAAAAGACTCCGAAGACTCAAATCTTGAACCCAAAAATTCACACCATGTATGCATGATCATACTTTACACCATAACATCTAAGAAGTTGACAAGGGAAAAAAACAATGGTCTAAGTTTTCATCCATCTGATTGCAATCAAGACAGATCAAGTTATTTACATTAACACCTCTTCGAGCCAGATTCGATTTAAGAGGAAGACCATTGTTAACTTTTATCAGAAGAGTTGGGTTCCAAAATATCCGCGATGTTCATGAAACATGAACAGGAGCCAACACAAGCTTAGATTTTCTTAACCGATCGAGAGTATCCCTTCATTGTCCTCCTTCCACGACCAGCTATCCAGACCTTGCGATTTGGATTCAAAAGACTTAAGCAAATCCAGCAGTTTATTGAATTCTCCAAGTGTCTTTTCTCGCAACCTTGATTGCCGACACCAAGAGCCATGCCAAGAACTGTTCACAAATTGCCATTGATCTTTAAACAAAGCCTCCTTATTTAGTTCAACTGCAAATAAACAAGGGAATAAATTTTTTAATTTAACAGCGGGATGTGGGGTTTAACCAAAATTTTGAAGAATTTCTACCACGAAAGTTGTTTTCAGCAAATAAATTCAATAACTTGATGTAAGTTTTGAACTTACAAATTAGGACAAACTACTTTAAAATACAACGAACTTTGGCTAAGCTACCATTGTATACAACAAACTTTTTATCTAAAAGTTAGTATAATCAACTTTTAAAACTCTTAAATTGTATGCATGTGACATATTATAACAGATCACATATTTTGCATCAACCGGTCTATTTATTATTATTATTATTTTGTCTTTTTAATAAATTTAATTAAAAAAGCAAAAACACAAGCAGATTTTGTAAAGGTTTATGATCATCAATATATGGTGAAATATGGTGCAAGCTTTCGTAGCCATCCACCATCGCCATGTTGCCATCATATGCATCCACCACCGCCATCATTGCCTTCGGAACCATCCACCACCGCCATCTTTGCCAGCCGTCCACACCATCTTCAAGGTTGAGATTTAGGTTTTCAAAATCGAACCCGCCACCGTCACCCTTCTAACCGACCACCACCCTCGCATTTCATGTGATTTGAGTTTTCAAATCGAACGCACCACCGTCACCCTTCATGGTTCAATCTACAAGATCTACTTTTTTACATATTTAGGGTTTAAGAAATCAAACCCACCACCGTCGCCTTTCATGCGATTTGGGTTTTCAATGTTAAGGATCTACGGTTTATTTACAGATCTAGGGTTCAATCTTCAAGATCTGGTTTCTTATTCTTGGTTCAATGTACGTATATAAGGTTTAATCTTCAATGTTCATTTATGTTCCTCTCCTTCTGATTTCTTCATCTGCACATGGTTCCTTTTTTTTTCATTTGATATAATTCTGAGTTTCACGTTTAAGGTTTGAAACCTTCATTTTTGTTCTTGACATTTCTTCATTTGCTTATGATTGTTTTATTTAGTTTGAATTTTTTTAGTTTGATGATTTTCAATATGAATTGTGTTCTTAGTTGAAGATGTTCTTCGTCTTCAAGAACAAATAATTATAAAAACTAAAAAATAATTAGGAAAAATATTAGAAAATCAACCTGCTCAACAAGTTACTAATTGTATACAATGTAAGAGTTTTAAAAGTTAATTGTATTAATTTTTTTAAAGTTTATTATATAGAACAATAGCTTAGCCAAAGTTCATTATATTTTGATACAGTTTACCCTACAAATTATGTAGTTTGAAACTTTAAAGTCAAACTAGACAATGATCATGATTTCTGATTCATAAATGCTCTAAACAATTCTACACACTTTTATCTAAAGATGATATAAATCTTAAAACATTTTGTGATTACTCCATTCCTCATAAAATTTTATTTTTATTCAAAAGTTGACGAATTTCTTTCTATTGAATTGTTTGAGCAAATTTGTAATTTGAACAAGTAAGCAACACTTAAAATTTATGAAAAATGTTTATTTTTTCATACTTTATCCTTATATCATCACTTGTACGTAATTTAAAATTTTATAAGACAGATGAAACTATTTTCTAAAAATTAACCAACCAATGATATGTAAAGAAAAGAAGTAGAAAATTTTGTCTAAGACGGATGAAACTATTTTCTGAAAGTGTTATGAAGTTGTTACTTTTTGAAAGATACACTTTCAGAAACTAAAACCATTCTTTTATAAAAGTGATTTCCAGCGTTAGCATATTTCTTATAAAAATTGAGCTTTACTCTGATATACTTAACCAGTTAACCCGATCATTTCTCTAGACATCTCCTATACTCTCTTTAATCATCGAAAACGATTACACCCGTCAACCCAGGTATCTAAATTTGTCTTTAATTATATCATTTCTCTAAAATTATTCGATAAAAACAAAACATAGTGAAACGACAAAGTAAGATGCTACGATCAAATGGGATTTTAACCGTTCACTACTTCACTCTCTCCAAATATCAAATCAATAGAAATAAAAAAATTAAAATAAATCATATTTTATAATTATTAATTAGTTTATTTTTAGGGTCAATAATTGTTTAACTATCAAAGTTTTTTTAAAATGGTTTTACCATAAAGTTTGAATTTGTTATAATTTAATCCTCAAAGTTACACCTTTTTTATTTAAACTTGAAGAATGTTCAATGTAGTCCATAATTAATTCATAGTTCTAAGGGATTAATCTTAGTATTTGGATCAATGGCATCAATGGTCCAGATTAAATTTTAAAAATTTGGGCGGAGTGACATTTTCTTAATTTTTCGTAATTCACATGTGATACTTTTACAAATCACATGTGATTGTATACTGAATCACATGTGATTGAATATTAAAATTTTAAGACTATCTTTTTTACATGTACTTTATTAAACACAACTCTATATAAATCATGTGAGATTTCACAATCCTTACAATCAATTTGACTATTTTCGACATCTAGATTATAAGCCAAATTACAAAAATGATACAAATTCAATTTGGTGTTATGTCCACCAATTGAGTTCCAAATTCAACATTAAACTCATGAACACTTGAGTTAAAGCGTGAAGCCCTTTACTTTGATCCTTAGCCTTGATTTCTTGCATTTTCAGGTAGATAATTTGGTGTTTTCTAACTCATATTGGTATATTAATAGTAAACTTTTCAGCAGCCACTTATGTATTATTTTATGAATTCAAAACTCTAGCTACCTTACAATTTCTTATGGGTTGTTATTTTGAGACAATTGGTAGATGAATATGTATGTATCCATTCATATTTTGTATGTGGATCAAATTTATGTGAAAATGTATCTTTTTAGTATTTACTTTCGGATTGTACGTTTGACAACAAGTTTATATAAACTAGCTTTTTCAATAATTAATATATACAATGTATGTATTTTTGTAGAACTTTTTTATCAGCAACGACTCTTGTAGTAAAATAGCTTGTTGCTAAAGATTTGGAAACAGAATGGAAAGTCGTTGCTAATAGTTTTGCAACAACTTTATTTGGATGCTAATAAAATGATATAACAACGATTTGGTTTTGTTGCTATATTCGGAATTAGCAATGACTAATGAATAAACTGAAGTTGGCAACGGAAATGAAATTCGTTGCTAATTAGCAACGACTTGAAGCCGTTTAGCAACGACTTACGATTTAGCAACGGGTAATATAACAACAACTACTTTTCGTTGCAAAAGTCGTTGCTAAAGGCAATAGCAACAAATTTAGGTCATTTAGCAACAAATTTAGGTCGTTGTTGTCGACACAATTTCTAGTAGTGAGCTTCTTAATTCATTCTTGAATTTGTTTTCTAGCAACAACTTTGTTTGTTTTCTTCTTCGATTGCTCTCACAATGACCAAAATGAAAGAAATGAAGACATGAGCGTGTTTTCACTATGACGTAACCGACCTCATAAGTTGGTGTATTCATTTAAGTGGTAATCAATATTAATGCTCGTACGAAATTGACGTTCCTTAAAGGTAAATTATCTCAATCATCTTACGACACATATATACCAAACCTGCAATAATTTGTGTATTGCATTTTGTTTAATGTATAACATGCTATTAAATTTTAGCGCAATCAACAAAAATTTTGTTGGAAATGTGGCTATTATGTTATGGACCGGATGCATGGATTTGTGATTCATGGACAAATTGACACAATATTTCGGCTAAGGTTTTGTAAAATCTTTATAGTTTTGCCTATATATTGCATTAAACCCTCTAATTAGTTATATAACAATTTTTGTTTTAACTTGTATACGAATCCCTTCAAACCGCACGTCCCCTTTTAGTACAGAGACAACGTCGACGTGATGTGAACAATTTAATTTGGCAAGCTTTTTAAGAAACTGACCAAATATATGTGAGTACAAGTTGAGCGGATATTGTTAAAAAAGGAATGATTCAAGGGATCAACAAGATTAGTGACAAATTGCATCATCTCCCATATAATCAGGGAATCATATATCTCCCTTCCATACTTCAAATTTGACAGCCATCCAGTGATTCTCTTTTCCATTTATAGTTCAAATGTATTTGTGTATAAATAGTCTTCTTCCCTTTGTAAAAAGTACAATTCGATATACAATACAAACAATTCTGTGTGATACCTGTTTTAACAGATATATCACTTTACTCTATTTTACAAATAATTTAAATTCCGTTTGATTTAGAAATTCCAATAATCTTTTCATTTAAAAATATATACTTAAATCCCATTTTCTCAGTCATTTAAATTATTTGTAAAATACAATTATCAAACTCGTATACAAATCAACTTATGATGAATTCGTAAAACTCATACACATAAAGGCATATTTTGTTTTAAAAAAAGACTCTATTTTTTGTGTTTAGCAGAAAGAAAATTTTAACCCTCAAAAGAAACAACATTCAAAATAGGTTAAAGACCCGGTTTTTATATGTAATAAGGCTTCAAATTCCAATGAGTTATGGACCCGGCTATATAACCTGCTCTATTGTTCAAGAAAATATGACACTTTTCTTTCAAGTCAGACCTTATAACGTAACCGAGCTTGTCTGTGAGTTAGTGGCCTATTTTAACCAGACTCAAAAGTTCTATCACTCTATGTGTAATGTGTGTATTTGTATAATTGGTATTTAATATAAACATGCTTATGTGTTCAGATATTACGTATATGTTTGTATATATTATGAGAGGTGATATATCTAGGGCTCGCTCTAAACCGAACCGAACAAATATGAACGGGGCTTGTTTGTGTTCGTTTGTTTAACTTTAGCCGAACAAATAAACGAACACAAACGGATTTCTGTGTTCATGTTCATTCGTTTAACTCAAACCGAACGAACATGAACGATAAACGAACGAGCTCTTGTGTTCAATTATTTAAAAGATTGGTTAGATCTTGCACATTTTTGTTTGTTCATTAATATGATAAACAAACGTAAACGAATGAACCCACTATATTACAAATCCAGCATTTTTAAAAGCAAATAAACACACATAATATATATAATACAAACGAACATAAACAAACGGATAAACGAACGTTCACGAACATAAATGAACGAATGAGAGCTCTGTTCGTGTTCGTTCATTTAATTAAATGAACGGAAAATTTTGTTCATGTTTGTTTGTTTATTAAACAAACGAACAAAACCGAACTTCCCGCCGAACGGTTCATGTTCGTTTACAGCTGTAGATATATCCTACTTTTTCCTCCTACTTATCTTTTACTTACAAGATTAACACAAGTGTCAAAATCAATGAAACAGATGAGGAAAGAGAATTAATGGACTTCACATATTATTTTGTGATGAATAGGAGAATGTAATAGAAGGAAAAAGTAGGAGAATATATCATTTTTCTTGTAGTTATTCATCCTAGCTAATCGAATTTGACTAAGCAGATGATTTGTTGTAACAAGGTTCTGGTACATTATATTAATTTTCTCAAAAACATAATTTAGATCCAACCAATATGAAGTGACAAGCTATTAGAAAAAGAAAAAAAACATATATGTAAACCACAAGTTAAGCCCCTCGGTTTATTCACTAGAAAATTTGGTTTGAAGTTAACTTACCAATTACTTAATTTACGTGATTAAAAGTATTGCTTAATCATGAAACCGATAAAATTGTGTTTCTCGTGTTCCTCAACATTACTTAGGCCATAATATAAAATTTCCCTGTCTTCGATATATGGCCAACTTTTCTATGCCGCCGGCAAACTTTGAGATACGTGCTTAACCTTTCTTTCATTTATTCTTTCTTTCTATATATGTATTCTAATTACTACTATAATCACTACTACAACAAAGAATATATAAAAAGAATTAGACGAAACGATTAAGAATTAAATAAAAAAGTCGATTGAATGACTGCCTTGTTTTGTTTAACCTGTTGAACAAGTTGCACGAGCGTTTTTGTGACATTTACAGGCAGATGTGTAAAAAACTTCATTGTACCTAAATTAAGGAAATGTTATAGTTATTTCACATCTTTAATTTGATATATTATCATGTATGAAAAATTATTATTATAATTTTATAATAATAACTATTTTCCGTGTGATCGTGGTTATTATTAAAGAGTAAATTTTAGGTAGTTATTACATAAGTTATAATTTAAATCACTTCAATTCGTGCATAGAATAATCAAACCATGTGAAAACAGATGTTTTAAGATACGAATATTAAATGCTGTGGAACAATATTTCAGTAACAATTGTTAATATATGCGTCCTCATTTAATTAATTGTGCTTAAAAGTCACAGTTGTAACACTTCCGTTTGACTTGTAAGAAGTACCGCACGTATGTTGCCTACCAGACTATGAGTTAATTACAGGTGTAACTCTACTTATTAATATAATTCCCCCTTTAATTACTCAATTAATTAAGTTCTGCTAATCCCAATATCAATCTGTAAGGAATTTAGCATGTTGTTATACCAGAATACACACTCAAAGCCAGCTAGCAAATATAATGAACTGGTCACCATGTTATTTCCCAGAAACTATGATCCTAAACAACAACATTATCCAATCTTGTCAGGACAGAAACTACGATCAGTTCTACCACATTATAGAGACGATTTAACCCCTTTGATTGATAATGTTGAAACTTCCATCTTGTTTAGTAAGTAAATATGATGGCTACAAAGATTTACAGATATCGTATATTATAAATTATAATTATATACACATACGATCTCGTTTGTTTGTTCATTCCTCTCTTGGTATCCATCTACTCCACCACATACTCTTCCTTCGTTGATTAAGCTCGTCCATGCTCTCGTTCAGTGTCTTCAAGATCTTTCTTTGGAACCGAAGAGCCGAGGCAAGAGCATTTCTCTGCGCACTAGCCTTCTTTTGTGGCCGAATTTCCTACAAGCAAATACACAGAAAAACCCGTTAAAATACTCGTATACCAACATTGGGCAAATTTCAGAACAAACCAATGGAATTTAGTATTTTAGCTAAATTCTTTTTGCATAATTAAATTTTGTCATGTTTTTAAATTACGCCATTTTTATTACTTAACAGGTAGCGGGCTTGCCCAACAACCTCAGACATTTAACTTAAAAGATAGGGGTTGTAATTTCTTGCGAATATGAAGAGGTTAGGGTCAGGTCTAAATGGGTTTGGATAACCTGTTCAGTGTTCAATATAAACTAAACCCTCCAGCCTATTTACATAACCAAACCTGTTTACAACATGCTTAACCCACCAACCTGTTTGACCCATTTAGATATATGGGTTACGAGTGGGCACTGGGTTATATGGGTTAAGTGAGTACCACTTAGGTTGAGTTTTTCTACACGAATATTTAGAAGGGTCGCATGATTCTAACCTGAACCCAATTCAAATTGTTCCCCTACTTAAAACCATGATGAAACTTATTAGTAACACAAAATTATAAAAGGTGGTCAAAGTTCATACTTTGAGTTCCTGAAGCTGTGCTTCAGTAAATCCACCATCTTTTTTCGTTCCGGATCGGGCCATGAGCTGAATGATCCATGTGGCAGCTTCGCTATAGTCCTGCTGTGTCGCCCGGAAGAATTGGAGCCGAAGATTCTGCATGATTGACAAAGCAAGAAGACCTTCTTTGTCAAAATATGGGTGGGCCAAAGCTGCTTTCGCACTGGTTCTTTGTCGGGCTTTGTAACGAACCATTGAAGTCAAAAGTTCCCACCCAATTCCACCATCTAAATCTAATAACTCAAAACCTCTTCGCAGATCAGCATTTGCACGGGGCTCGACACTTTTCCTCCATGCATTGAGGTCATAATCACATCTTTTTAGTTGACGGTTGAATTGTATAAGACCACTGTCTGAGCGGAATGGAGGGAACGCCTAGAGTAAATGGATATGGTAAATTACAACATATTGCCTGTTTTACAAAAGTTATAAAAAATGAAATGGCCCAATTTGGTTGCTTACCATTTGTAGTAGTATGAGACCGGTGCTGTAAATATCAAAACGATCCGGGAGGTTCAACTGTTGGAAGGATTGTCACAATCAAAATTAATGATAGTACGTAAAACCTAAGTGAATATAAATAAGCAGGTAACATACATGGATTCAAGGTGGCAATTACAAGCACTTCTGTTATAAAAGAGATGCCCGGGATATGTTTTATCTAACAGGTCAAACAGATTAATTAAAGGACTAGCTAGAAGGAAAAGAGCAATCTTGGTCGAAAGTTGATGCATAAAACATTGTAAATCATTTTATTCAGAAAGTTAGATAATTATTGGAACAATATTACTGTGTTGATCACATTTGGGACGCTAATTGAATAATTTTTTTTACAGTTTTTGGACAAAAGGTGTTTCTAGACAAGCATACTTGCTACCTCTAAACTTTAAGCTATCATAATTCATACCTGCCATAAAACTGGAGAAAGTGCAGCTGCAACAGGTGCTGATGGTGCAGATGGAGTTTGTGTGCTCATAATGTATTGCTCAGGTGCTGCATATCTGAAAAAGTTTGAATATTTAGGCTTCAAAAATAATCTCCAAACCGTTTTGTAGATTTGGCGGTCCCATCTTAATTTCTAGATACCCACAGTCACATTAAAAGAGAAATGTTTTCACATTGATGCAATCTTTAATACCTTGGGTCTAAAAGAAATTCTTTTGGGATATAATTAATGCCAACTCTTAAATCAGCCGCAGCCCCCAAATCGATGATCTTGAATGTGCGGGATCCTGCTTTTATCGCAAGTAACTATTTGGAGTAAGAATTTACCGAATCTGGAATGTCAAAATATATGTAAAGATGTCACATTTTACCTTCGGAGAAAATAATATTTTGTGGTTTGATATCTCTGTGAACAATCCCTGTTGAGTGAAGACCATCTAATGCAAACAAGAGCTGGCTCAGGATTGTTTGAATGATTCTGTTCTCTCTTTCTAATCCCTTTGGCAAGTCTTGCACCTCCCCAAGAATCATTGATTCAACCTGAAAACAAATTTGCACAAAATATGCATTAAAAGTTTAAAACTGCAAAACCAATTACTTTCAATTAATATTCAGAGGAAAAAGGAGCAATTCGGATCAATTCACTTGTAAGCATCATATATAAAGCCATAGAGGTGGTTAATTTGACCTAATTGTTTTTTTATTGGGTCAATTTGGGACGTGCTTTTCTTCAAACGGGTCAAAATCGATGAAGTCACTAAAAAGGAAATGAGTCAAAAAGGTCAAGCAGGTTGAAAGTCATATAAGTCTACTTTTACTCTCAAGCAGGTTGAAAGTCATATAAGTCTACTTTTACTCCATTTAACCTCCTATATCACATTATTTAAAGATTTCTTATTGTAATAATTTGTTTTGGTAATCAAAACTAATAAATTCATAATTTTCAAAAAGATTCAAATATGGAAAGAAAATGTTTGCAAGTCAACCCAATTTAGTGCAACTCATTTTGAGCCATACTAATTAAATTACATGTTCCAACCCAACCACATTTTGACCAGTTAACAAACCCATGTAACACAACTATCTTGCCACCTCTAAATCCTCTAATCATAGTTGTTAAGAGTACTTTCTAACTAAAAAATCACATGACATCAGAGACGAAGGACCCTTTTGTAACTAGAAAATCATAGGAATTTTCAGTATTTTAGGCATAATGTTGAATTTTTGGCCAGACGTACCAAAAAAGAGTGGCTTCCAATATGAAGGACCCTTTTGTGTGCCTAGAAATTTATTCTGAAATATATACATTTTCCACCTATAGTGTGTGTTTATCAATCGGTTCCTACAACATATCTAGCATGTTTCCGTCCTTTGTCACTTGCATAGCTGACAAATTGCCTATTTCATATATCAAGCCGTCAAGAGTTGCTATGATACATTAGATAATATAAATTACGATTTCAAATCTGAATTAAATAATAACTCTAAGAGGCCCATATGAAAACACATTTTCCATTTCAACATAAAACAATAATAGCAAAGTATAATGCGTCAAATATCTAAAAACCAATAAACAATCTTGAGATAAGTTACCAACATTATAAGGAAACTCTTTACTCTGAATCAAATCTGCAAGAGTTGATTCCCCTTCAAACCTCCAGATGAGCCAATACTCAGCTCCCTTCTTTGAAGAACTCTACAAATAGTTAAAAGAATATGCAGTTATATAGATTTTGACATATGAATAGGGAAATTTATACAAGTTCAAACTTTTTACGTATAGACTCTAGAAGCGCATACCTCAAGAAAGCCATACACAAAATCAGCACAACTATTTGCGCAAGCCCTTCTCACTCGTTCATTCATCCATATCTCCACTGCACCATATTCTGTAGCTTTCTTAAGAACTAAATCGCCTTCCTTTTAGCAACCACCATAAAAACCATATTACTTTTGAATTTTGGAATTTAGAGACATTTGCTACTAATATGAGGATTTCTCTAAATAAAGTACCATAGTTGGTTGACATATATGCAAACGAGTGATGATATATGGCTGTTCATGTAATTTTAAAGAAGACGAATTTCTCTGAGGAATTTCCACAAACAAATGGTGGGTACCTTTGAAGAGGGTTTCTTAGCTGATGAAACTCTATAAACAACACCAAAAGCTCCCTCACCCAACTTCTTTCCCAACACAAAATCATCCTGTCATCACCAAAACCAAAACCAAAACCAAAACCAAAACCCCAACACCAACATGTAATTTCAACTTCAAAACATGTGAGAAACACAAGAATAAGAAGATTTAATCTGTAAAAAACTCACCTTTTTGTAAGTTGGTCTGAATAATCTTTCAACAAAAGCAAGAACAAACATATCCCAAAACCCAGGGGCCACACCAGGGGTAGCCCAAAGATAAGAAAGAGTACCCAAAGCCAAAACAGCACCAGGGACTGTGAGTGTTAAAGCATTTGATCGGGGTAATGTGCTTCTGTAAATAATATCACCACACTCCATCACTGTGCAAGGAAGACCAACTCCAACACCCACAAAAACATTATGAACAAAGTCAACCAATTCAACTCCAGCAACAACAGTTGAGTGCAGATTTGGCCTCAAGGTTGTGAATCTTGACCCATGTGAATTGGGTTCCTGTAACGGTTTAAGCTTTAACCTTTTCCCTAAAAATGGAGATTGTGGTACTGAATTGGGAGAGTAGAGCTTTACAGAACTACCTCCTAACCCTAATCCTCCTCCTCCTCCTGCTGCTGCTGCTAAAGTTGCCATATCAGTAACTCTATGTACATACATATATATTTACATATACTCAGCTGAATCTTGCTTGATTTTGGACCAGTATTACCTATCTGTATTTTTTTCTTTTTCTTCTGCAACGCATACGACAATCCAAATTACAGTTTTTTGGGAGTTTTCCAAGTAATAATTGGTGGAGAGAAATGTAGAGCGGATTGGGATAATAACGACCACAAGTTATACGTGGAACGGTGGAATTGCGATTTGCGAACGTGTGCTGGGCTTTGGGTGTGAAGCAACGTTAGATCAAATCATCTGAGCTTATCGCCACGTATGGGCCATCCCCTCACCCCATATTTCTCAAGAACTTGGTCCAACAAAGTGACATACACATTACACCGAATCAATTTTGGGTCCAACCCAAAACCCGTTCTGAAAAGCCCATTTCCTCATAAGATCCATTGCAGTCTTTCTAAAGCAATAAAGCCTGCTATAAACGAGCCTGGTAACAGAACTGAGTTCTGAATATGGTGTCCAGTTCCAAAGATCTAATGTTCAAATCCTTAAAGGTGATGCAATATTTAATAAGGTAAACTACAAATATCCATAAAGATATATGATACCAAAAACTGAAAAGCCCATTTCTGATTTGCTGGAATCTTGCATCTTGTGTTTGTTAAATGTAATTAAGGTTTCAGTTTTGAGGTTGCACAACCGTTAAATTCTTTCAAACTCACTTTTTTAGCTTCTAAACTTTACAATTATTTGTTTCAGATCCTTTGGAAATTTATTTCTTTTGTTTTAATTATAGTTATTTCTAGGAGGATGAAAACTAACTGTTGATAAGAATATAGTTTTTGAAAATAGTAACCTTATTTCGCGTTTGGAAAGTTAAAACTTAATTAAAAAGATTTAAATATTATAAAAAATATACTATAAAAATATGAGTTGTAATTGTCGTTTTTAAAAATTAAGTTACCTTTTGGATTTTTATTCACAGCTCTGACAACCGATTAACCTAATTTTTATTAACTTTTTATGTAACAATTCAAAGGTTTGTTTAATAAAAAAAGGGTTTAGTTCATTAAAACGTATTCAACTTGTCACGTTTTGTTATTGTGTGTATTGAACTTTAAAATTTTCTATTGTATGTATTGAACATTTAATTTGTCACTATTGTGTGTATTAAACTTTCTATTGTATGTACTAA
>JAUEJL010100085.1:0-13329 GCA_032274825.1 Drosophyllum lusitanicum
TTCAAAACCGAAAACCGAACCACTCCAAAACCGAACGGTTTTGGTTTTGGTTTTCCAAAAACCAAAATTTTCGGTTTTATGCCAAAACCGAACCAAACCGAACTATGCTCACCCCTATTAAAATCACCAAGTTCGCTACCAAAGGGCTTGTCTTTGGCCTAAGATGATCTCCTCTCATAAAGATTAAATATATGTGTGTTTGCCATTTAAATAAAATCACCAAGTTCGCTAATTTATAGAAATAAAGAACTATAAAATTAATCGTAGATATTGTTACTCAAACGACAAATTTTAAAATATTAAAACCTCGATAAACCCATACAAAAACTATGAATTTATGATAACTATTGGTTACTAGAACTACACCACGTATCTAGACATCATGTAGGTTCTTTAGTTATAGACTCTTTCTATAACATGAATTTGATGTTAAAGGTGGGAGTCGTCACTCTTCATTACACTTTACCACATCGTTAATTCGTTATGTTAGTTTTCCTAATAAATATTGAAGTGTGTATATTTGTCACGTAATTCTTTATTTAGAAGAAGATATATTTCGCATCTCTCAGCAAATTTCAATTGAACTCTCTAAGTATATGAGTTGTGAGGTCTTCGGCATTTTGGTATTGCATGTCAACCGTCTTCAACAATCATATTGTGTCAGATGATGCATGAATACATAATTCTTCAAGTTTCTTAGCTCCAATGTATTGTCGGCATCTTCACAATTACCCAAAGACTTTATAGGACACCAAGTGCTATCTTCATATTCTTTTCTTGCACTTTTTATGACCTCTTGAAGTGTCTTCGTTTATTGTCTATTAGAAACATTAAACCTTTGTTAAATCATTCTGGATATACAGCGTCTGCTCCACGCCATAAACAACCACCACTAAAGTGTAGTCGTTAGCTACCCACGCCGACCTCCACCACGTACCATTACACTTGCTCTTAGGGTGTTTGACAACACGTTAGGGACCAAATGTGGGAAGATAAAAGGACAAATTAGTCATTTGGAGATATTTAACCGGCCTTCTTTAGATTCAACCACTCGAGGGACTAAAAACGCAAAAGGTTTCAAAACTAGAACTTATTCTCATAATTCTTCAAGTTTATGGGATAAAAGTGGAAAATTGAATAAATCACATGAATGAAAATTGTAATTTACTCTTAGCTTAATAATCAATATACTAGATTAAATGTCTATAAGATACATAGTTTTTAAAAAAATAATAAATATTAAACATTAATAAAAAGATATTAAATAGTTATAAAAAGTGAAAAAAAAATGAGAATTTGAAATACGGCGACAAATAGTGTCAAAACCTAGACTAGCAGTGGAAGAGTTGACGCGAGGGAGATGGCAAACGTGACAACAGAAACGTTGTATCATGATATGAAGAGACATGATTGTAATTCTTGTAGAAGTCATCGATCATTATTATTACAATTATAAACAATAATGTCAAATCTTTATTGGTTATGATTAAAAAGAATTTAAAATTATTATAAAATATTTTAAAATGATAAAACTAAGAATTTGGTTAAGTATGATATTTTGATAGATGTTATAAAAGGTAAATACGATATTTATAAATTAGGGTGAATAAATACGATAATTTCGTCTAAAAAGAGCATATATAAATTATATTCGTAATTTTGATTTAAACTAAAGCCAAAATTGAATCCACTTTTGACAAAGAAAAAATCAAAATTGAATTTCGATTTTTATAAAATTTAATAATTTAAATCTTTTTCTTAAATTTTTTAAAGTCATATCATACAAATACGAATATACGATAGTTAACTTCCCCCACTAGGTTACATCTGCAAGCTAGTTGAATGTGAGCAAAAAGATAAAAAAATAATTGAAATTGATTATTAATGTCTGATATATGCAGCAAGTAACGCTCTAGATCAAACTTTGTGGGTATTTCCATTTGTTAATCCTTCATCTCCAACATGGTGATGGTGATGGTGAACTCACCGTGCATTGGCTGGTGACTAGTGAGATATCATGAGTGATGAACCGTGTTACCAGCCAACAGCCGACTCGACCAATGTAGTGTAAAGGATTTTGCAAAAATTTCGGTGAGGTGTTTTCACTACTTATGTTATCTTTCAAAGAATTTTGTGCTAATGGTCATCTTCGGTCCTCGTTCAGCACTAAACAAAAAATAACTTTAAAAAACATGTCGCATATGATGCCCGAAAAACAGAATAGTTTAGCCATGAAGACTACATAACGTTATAACATCTGGAAGATGAATGAAATAAAGATAGGGATTAAAATATAAGGTTTCCAGAGTAAAAATGGACAGGTGTTGTTAATATAGCGTTAGTAGCAAATATTGTCAATAAACGAATTTCCGAATAGGTTGGCAAGTATATTAAGTCGTTATACCACAAGAGTTATTCACCCTCCAACGAAACCAAAGGCTTTCCTGTACACAGGCTTCCGTTTTCTAGCAAGCACACAGATTTCAGAAAGATTGCTTTGAGATAAGTTTAGGGATCTTCAGCATTGCTTGAGCTTTCTCGGCCTGTCTGCTTCACAAATTGTCCTCGAAAGCGTGGCCTTTGTTCTGCTAGTAGCTTTCTGTTTTGATATCGCACCTGGAAAACAAAAACTTTTATTTTTGTATATATTTTTTTCGGAAAATGTATAAGATCATCCCAATTATACAGTAAGGCTACCTGTCTATTACAACTATTTTAAAGGCAGCCCAAGAATCTATCTAGTTTCATCTAAATATTGAATCTGACAAAGAAAAACATGTATAAAGGCAAAAAATTTCCTTCAATTTTTTGATTGTTAATAACTTTTATATTTTACTTTATAGCAAAAGGTAAGCAAGAGAATTTTTGCTTTTTTAGAAATTTTAAGGTTATATTGGTCTGTTTCCTGCCAAATTTAGTGTGAGTGGTACCAAATACATACTTAGGTGGCCTATAAAGTAGTTTCAATGGGTTTTACTCCTTGTGCATACTTTTGCTATTTTTATTTTTTATTAATTTATTATTTATTTTTATTTTATTTTTATGATCTCTCTCTCTCTCTGTGTGTGTGTGTGTGTGTGTGTGTGCTGGAGGTCTCTCGGGAAGAGGTATTGTCTACATCTTACATCCTCCATACCCGCTATGTGAATGTGTCAACCATGCGCATAACGAATAGACACACTAGAAGTGCCCAAATTGGCTAGGATGATCTGGCGGGTAGGCTACAGGTCAAAACTGATAGGGTTTGGGTTGTTTGACCCGAAAAACTCTGTCCAGATTTTTAAACACAATTTATGTGTTAAACATGATTGTAGAAAGTATAAGTGCATAGCATTGCAATCTTTGTTTAAAAAAGAAGAATACTGTTTAGTAAAAATATAAACGTAGCATCTAACAAGGAATGAAATTTACCTTTTTCTGAAAACATCGATCTTTTCTCTTTTCACGAAATTTGATCAAGGCTGCTTCTCTCTGAGTGGATTTGTGCTGATCAACTCCATTTTCACCACCACCACTTCCAGTTTTTTCGATCAAATCACCACCAGATTCAACATTTTTCCCTTGTAGAGTCACAGCAGTGCTGCTCCCATTCTGCCCATTGCTTCCATGCTTGCTACCTGAACCACTTCTGTTCAAACTACAATTTTCAATGTTGACTTCAACAGCACCACCCAACACATTTGATGACCCACAATGCGGAGCACCTTCCGCCAACTCATGCCGGCCAGAATCTTCATGATTAGATGGTGATGGTTGTTTCTGCCCTATGTGGTGGTAGTGATGAACATGGTGGTGGTGGTGATGGTGAATGTGGTCAACTTGTGGTGGGTTTAGCGAATCAGGTGGAAGGATATCACCAGATTTGGCAGCTACAGCTTGCTGAGAAGGGCAAGTAAGATCAATTTGTATATAGATTGAAGAAGTATAAAGGTAAGAAAATTTAACCTAAATAACCAGCAAAAAGCTCACCTAACCATTTTAGCCAACTATTTTTAAAAACGAAGAAAACACTTTTTCATGAAATTTGACTACTATTTTGGCGAAATACACTTTTTTTCTCACGAATTTTTCTATTGTAAGATACACTTTGAATTTAATGGTAAGATTCGAGTCAATTCAAATATTCAATGCTTTTCATTAATAAATGGTAAGATTCCCTCACTTTATTCTGATCTGCCATTTTCGTGATATTTTCTAGGATTCCTTGTGTTTACTTGAAAGAACTCATGAGGGTGTCAGGAAAACAAAAATCAAAAGTCGGATTTTTCGCGTAGGGTCTTATATATTTAAAAGAATTCCACAAAGATATATTGTTAAATGTTTGGTTATTTTGTGTAATTATTCAAAGACCTGGTCAAAATAGGGTATACATGCCTCTTTGTTGGTTATTAATTATTTAATAATTTTCCCAAAAGAGGAAGCATACAGTTAAATAAAGATGTAGCTTTGGATGTCTCTTTTTGAATTGAGCAAGTCGGTTTTATTAGAGGTAGAGGTGGGAAATATGGACGATTTAGGTAATCGCTCAAGCGGGTGATTTTAGTACGGGTCAAAGCCTATCTGGTCAGGTTTGTTCACCCAAAACACTAATTGTCCACTCTTTTGTTCAATATATAATTTGCCTTATATATGATTACAAAAATCATATTATTAGTTTATAATGATAATAATCTAATGTATTTGGAGATGGAAAGTTTGACCCTTCTACTTAAGAATGGGTCGAACTTGATTGTGTTTCATCTCAAATGGGTCAAGTTGGTCAAAGAAAATAATATTAGCTAGAAGGGAAACTACGCATTAAAAGTCGTCTAAAGTCTATTTTTAAAGAATAAAACTGATGTGTTTTTATTCAAAAAAATTGGATTACAAATGCCATAAATTATTTGTAATAATAATAGTGCTATAATTATTTATCAAAAAGTTATTATATGGACACAATGATGTATGTGTTGTTAACCCGACCCCGACCTATTTCAAATCCAACCCCATTTTGTCCCACTACCCAACCAACCCATCTTGCCCCCTCTAAAATTTTTTACTACGGCAATTTAGTAGGGGTGGATACATTAAAAAAACACTACGGACGACTGACAACATGTTTGACCCATTTTACCCCTTTCTTTTTTAGCTAAACTTTGTGCTTTTACTCTTATTTGAGCCTTTAAAAATTAAACATAAACTGAGTCGACCCATTCACAAGTAAATGGATCGAAATAATAGTAACCACTTCATGAAACTAATTCAGTGGAGTAACATATGTCTATGTAATTGCAAACCTCGTTTAAGCCTTGATAGATGAGAAACCCATCTGAATGAGCATTACGTGTCGATTCTTTCTTCATACTTTCTGATCTATTGTCTAGTTGAAAACCGCTAGAAGTGATTCCAGTTCTTGTAGCATTTGACGTTGTGGTATACCTGCAAAGCGTTAAAAGTTCATTAGCAACTGAATCAGATAAGCTCCTAACTAGTGGTGGAAAATGGGCGGGTAGAACGGGTTAGATGAGGTCAAAACAGATTATTTTTCAGCACCGGCTGGTTCGAGTTGGGCTGACTCACTAACACTTCAAAGACTGTATTATTGAATCCAATTTCTTGAATAAAACTATTGAGGTTGTATGAAATAGAAATTCACTTTGAACAACTTTCAACCCGTTTGAACCCATTCATAAATAATGGTTAGAATTGCCATCTCTACTTCTAACAGATAAATAGTGAGAAATCTGGTAGGCTTTCAATATAAAAAAATAAAAACAAGAAAAATAAAAAAGCTGCCATTTCCTGTTTTTGTTCCCTTCCGACCTTGTGAAAGCTGAAAGCTCTGAATGTCTCAAAACGTTGAGACCATTCTTAACTCCCTTACTTTCCCTAGGCCTCTTCAAGCTCAACTCGGTGATAGTTTCTCTAGAATCATCTATTATGACCTTTGTGTTTGTATCTAGAATATGTTTGGGCTCTTTTTGGGCCTCAAACTCTCCATTAACCAGCCGAGGAGCATTCATATTGATGAAGTCATCATCTCTGATCATCTTCGTGGTGTCAAAATCTTGAAAGTGTTCTATACCATTATGCACGTTAGGAGCCATCACTGCTTGTGAGATTTGCAATTTGGAGTCTCTAGATCCTTCTACCACCAACCCATTGCCTTTTCCAACATTATCTGGAAAATATTAAAAAATAAAGGACATTTTCATGGAAATCAATGAATGGGGGTGCTTGGATGTGCATTCTGAAAGTGATTATATAAAATTCAATAACAGATAAATCAACTGTAACAAAGCTGGCCGGAGAATATAGAGTTTTGATGTGAGTTTTTTGAGTTGTAATCAGATCATCAAATGTGTAGAGTGTTTGGAAAACCTAATTATTCGCTAATTAACAAAAGAAATAATCGAAAAGAGTCCCAAATTAGTTGGAAAAATGGTTGAACAGGTAAGTTCTTTTTTCCCCAAATCAGTTATGCTGCAGCTGGTATGAAACTAATTATTTCCTTATCATGTATTTTCGAAAGCAGAATTTGTTTATCCAAACACTAAAAACTGATTATTGAGCCTGGAAGTAGCATAATCAGGCAACCAGTTTCAAAAGGAAAATCCAAACACCCCAAAAGAAGAACAAAAGGTCATAATATCATCCAAAATATCTGATTATTTTATCCAAACCCTCTTGAACTTCCTGATTTTCATAATCTTTTGTTGCTGGAGTTTCTGCAGAGCGGATAACTACGCCACATGTGCTATCTGGATGCTCAGTTGTTTGATCACATGGAGATGCTGCTTGCGAGCTATCAAGCTCAACAGCTTGTTTAGTCCAAGAACTCTGCACCACATGGATATATGAGTAATTTTGTAAAGTAAGCTAACGGACATTTACCTTCATGTTCGTTGCCGATATGTTCGTGTGCAAATGTGGGCGGGTCGGGTAACAACTCAAAACAGGTTCTGGTTAAGAGGGAAATTTTACCAAGGGTCGGGCTGGGTTGAGTTGACCCGCAGGCATTTTTATCCAGTTTTTATTATTTTTATCAATAATTAACGTGGTAAATATGACTAAAGGAAATCTATTTCATTATACTAATAAAAATAATCTAAACGTCTGAATAAAGCATTTTAGGAGGTGAAATATAACTTGGGGAACTTTCTACCCATTAAACCTGTCTTACCCATTTTAACCCATTTCTTTTTAGCCACGCCTTTTTACTTAACCCGTTTGGGATAAAACATAATCCGAATTAACCCATTAATAAGTAATGGGTTGAAATTGCCACCTGGGAGTGTACATGCTTTTAGCAGTTTTGGAATGGCAACATGCTGAAAGTTAGTCTGTGATCAAGTTTATTTGCGTATGTTCAGTCCCATAAAAGTAAGGTCAAAAGATATGACTTCCAATTAATTCTATAGTCAAACCAGCCAATGTATTTATCAATACATGAAAAAACAAATGATTGCACCTCTGACTTCTCTAATAGATAGTTGCCTACATTAACGCAACAAACATGTACTTAACATGAATAATAATAAAAGATTAAATATTATATTTAATTAATAATTCATTAATATCACTTTTTGACAGCATGAAAACTGGCGTCGCGATATGCTGGGATGTATAACAAGAATCTCATTTTGTCAATAGAACCAATAATTTTGAAAAAATGTGCAAAGGGTATATCAAAATTTAATATTGTAATCCCCAAAATCAGCAGAGTGAAACAATGGGACAAACACCCAGTGGTCCTCTTCAGCAAGAGTATACGATTCCATGTTCTAAAATAATATTGCGGATAAACATTTTGGGAGGAAGAAAGTTAACTTATCTTAAGACACTTTGGTTGGCAACTTTGATCTTTTTACCTATAAATTGGTTGATTTGGGATACGTTCTTTATCTAAAAGACCAAAAAGACTAACTGGAAGGATTTAGTAAACATGAAAATGATATATGAAATTGGGGTGAATATGTTAAGTCATCCAAAAATTGTATAAAAAGCTCCTAAATTGATTAACCACAAAGTTAATTTATTTTTGTGATAGATTAATTTATATAATCATATTTAGCACATTAATTATTACTAAAACTAAAAGGAAAAATAAACTGTGTTTGTAGAGTCAGCCCAACCCAACCTGACTCATTTGACTTGCTACCCAATCCAGCCTGCATGCCTATTTTGTCACGACTAGTTTTCAATGTGGAAAATAAATGATACCTGTGTGCCACTACCATCATCACTTCCATCATGGCTGCTCCCAATATCATCCTTAATCATGCTATCAGACCTTTTTGAGTTCACAGATTTTTGAGCATTTGTTGCGCTTTCACTCCCACTACCACTAGACTGAGAACCAGAAAATCTTAATTGCAACCAGATCAAATAGTATTGATAACATGATTCAAGATGTACAAAGTGGCAGCAAGCACATATTTCCATATTTGGTAAGTCAAAGATGAGTGAAAGGCTAAGTTTATTTTGTAGATACAAGTTGAAGAAGCTGCAAGACTATTTATATACCTAAAACTCTAAAAGTAAATGGTTTGTATATGAAACTTAAATATGAGGAATATTGTATACATAAACCACCCAAGTATCATAGAAATGAAATAAATATTATAATATTATATCCATAGTTCCCTACATTCAAATTATGCCTTGTTCAAACAAAACAAGTAAACATAGGGTCAAAGTTAAGTAAATGAATTGAAACACATGTGAACGGGATAGCGGTGCACAGGGAAGGCAGGGAAGGTGGCCGCCTGTAGCTGCTGTAACTGGAGTTACATGTTTTGGACTTGTTCTAGACAAGTTATTAAAATAACTTTTGTTCAGATTAGACATTACGTATTTAGATTTTGCAACAACAAAAACCCGACAACTTTTATAAGTTTTTATCAGGTAGTTTTGTAATTTAAATCTAAAACCAAGACCAACAGGCCATTGGCCTAGCGGTAACAAGGCGGTCCATCAACCAAGAGGTTGTGGGTTCAAGTCCCAACAGGGGTAATGGTGTGTGAGTATTTGCCAACTGCCATTCAATAAAAAGAATGAAAACCAAGTGTATAATAAATAGTCTTTTAATGCGGAATTTGGTGTAAATGAAACGAAATGACACATGGGTGACCTGTTTCTCAGAGTTTATACTTGGTACTGTTTGTAATTTTGCAATGTTATGCCTAAATAAAATAATAAAAATAGGAATGAGCCACAACTTACGCTTTGACAACGCCTCCAAACATGCTGCCAAAGGTTTTTAAGCTCATTTTTCCGAATTGGCTTCAGTAGAAAATCTGCCGCACCTTTTGACAAACACTTAAAAACTAAACCCATTGAGTCATGAGATGACATCACTGCAAAGAGTTGCGTCAGACATAGTGGACAACGGCGTTAGTTTGGCAAGCTCTTAAGAAACAGACACCTTTGCCACTTTGTTGACTCTTTGTTAAATAAATATAGAAAGAAAAAGGAAGGGGATCATTTAAGAAAATTACTAATCACGGGGATATTCTTGCGTGTCTTGTGGCTCATAATCTTGCACAAAAGAGCAATGCCAGATAAAGAAGGCATGACTACTTCAGTTAATACAATGTCAATGTGATTGGATAGATCTTCAAGAATCTTCCACGCTTGAAATCCATTGGCTGCTTCAATAACTGCAAAAAGAAAAAATAAAAGGAAGAACTTTTGAGACCTTTTAACAGGTTGGCACAGTGAACAGTTTCATGTGAACTACCAACTAAAAGATTATTTAACTGCTTCAGTAGGCTCTGGTGACCTCAACGAATAACACAATGTCTAGTTAAAAAATCAAGTTACAATAATGCTAAACATCACATACAAAAATGTTCAAGCTATCGCAAATATTTTAAGCAATGTAGCATGAGAATCAGATGCATGACTATGTTTATGATGCATAAGATACAAAGAGGGTTTTATATGGCATTGTATACGATATTATAGAGCAAAAAGTACACAGTTACTGGTTAAGGGAATACTTTCCAACAGAAAACACCAGCTGCATTATACACAAGGTTGTTTATTCCCACTCAATTGAGAGCATAACATCAATGAACGCTGTAAAGCTAAGGTAGAAAGAGCAGAGGGACTAGATGTGACAGTTTCAACCCGTTTACTTATTAACAGGTCAATTTGGGTTGTGTTTTGTCCCAAATTTATCAATATAAAGGTTTGTGTAAAAGGGGAAGGAGCCGATCAGGTCAAATGTTGTCCAAAGTCTACTTTTTATGCATACAACCTCCTAAGCTTTTTTATTCAAATATTTAGACTGTGGTTGTAATAACATTAACATTATATAATAATCAACACAACGATTGCTTGTAAAATAAATGGACAGAAAGTGTTAGCAAGTCAACTCAACTCGACCTTTTTCTACTGTAATTAAAATGACATGTCTCAACCCAAACCCATCTTGACCTATTACCTGACCTGCCACCTCCAAGAGAGACGAATGTGTCAATTATCAAATACATAGTCTGGCCACTAACCTTCATAATTACAGTTACGAAGCAATGCTGTAACAATGTGACGTGTGGAATCATCATTTTCTACCAACAAGACCTTAATGGATCCAACATGAAGAAACCTGTCCCAATGGCTCAGTGACCCTTGAGGCTGCTGTTGTGGCAGCGGTTCTTGAGAAACTGAATTCCGTCGCACCACCGCCAGATCTCCTCCAGCTTTCACATTTCCATCAATTTTACTAATTCTTTGTGAACGTGGTCCATTACCAACAACTACATTTACATCTCCCTTAAATTCATCTTTCACATGGCTCAGCTTTTGAGACTTTTCGTCCCTGCCACCATCATTACTGGTCATCGAAACACTTCCTGCCAATGATATTTAAGAACACTGATGGTAAGAAAGACTGGAAAGCTCATCTTGACACTTCTTGACCTTTCTCAACGCAACAAAATAAGCAGCACATAGCTGCCTCCTCATCTATCGATCTCTTGAAAGTTCAAATACAGAAACTCTTTACACTAAAACAAGAAAAGATATCCAACGGAACAAATATTAATCTAACACGATAATAGAAAGGGAAAAAAAAACAAAAAGACAACCATTACAAAGAAATCACTAATCCATACTTAAACCAACCAGTTCGGTGTTTGCAGGAAGAGCTTTGTCACAACCCACACAGATTAGCAATCTCAACATTAACTTTCCTTCTGATTCTATCAATTGTGTCCAAAAAAAAAGCTGATTATAGCTGTATAACAACTAACAAATGAGTATTCGATTAAGACCGTTAGATTTCAAGCTTGTAATACGATCCATAGAAATCTTGTAGAATCCAGGTCCGAAAATCAAATAAAAAATCCCTCTTTTATCGGAGTATCAAACGTATCCGAAACCATAAAAAGTAAAAGTATATCTACCACTTAGTTGCTTCAGAAATCATGACCATTCATAACTTGAAAAGCAAAATCTGATACCCAACTGAAAAAAACATTAAGCAAAACTCCTCTAATCTACTAAGTTTAAGATAAGAATTACCGTAAGAGCTTCACGGAGATTAATCAGACTTGAGGAGCCAGATCGAGCGAACTTACATTAACCAAAACCAAATTAAACAAGCTTGATTACGAAATTATTCACCAAAACGCAGTATCCGTAAAACAAAATTAGGGTTTTCAATGATCGAAGAAAAGCAAAAGGGGAAAAAAATCTCCTTCGCGGAAATGAGATTGACTTGTTTATGAAACAGAGGGACTGATAGGGTGAAATAGAGAAGTGAAAGGACCAATGTAAAACTATTTCTTACGTGGCTGATGACGTGGTAGAAGGGTTGGTTTTAAGTGGTGACACGTAAGATGGTTTGTTGATGAGGTGGATATTATGAGGTGAGGACAAAATCTAAAGGAGGAATTGGAGCGGCCGAAATGGATTCGGAGTTTCGGACCGAATCGAGAGGTAAGGGGAGGGAGGTGACACGTGTCTGTATATTCACAAAACGGATCTTATTTTTATTGGATAACAGCTTATGGTTTTTTTAAGATTTTACCTCCTCGACTTTCAATTATTGTTATATTACTCCCCTTTTTTGTAGACCACTCAAAAGCATGCGCTTGATCAAAATCAGCATCTTGATAAAAACCGTGTTTGACCAGAAGTAGCATCTTCCTACAAAACGGATACTCGATTTTTAAAAGGTAAATTATAATAATTGACATTTAAAAGGTAGATTAATTGACATTTTAAAAGGTAGATCGATAATAATCAGATAATTGGTTTAAAAAATCAACTTCAAACTAGATTCTTAAAATTGCATTTTGTAGCTTTCAAAACGCAGATAGTTAGGTTTTAAAAACATAACCTCAAACACTGTAAACAAATCATTTGTGATTATAAATCACGATAATCAGAATCTAAACCTAATCCCGATCAATCCCTAATGGCAAACCAAATATGCACAAAAATGATATGAGTCCGGACTTGGGACATAAAGGTGATAAATATAAAGGAAAAAAGCACTAAAATATGCTTCCTAGTCATTTATAAACCTCAAAACAACATCAAAACTTTGGGCCATAAGACCATCCATATATCCTTCGGGTTCCACCCACCTCGGTTCCCACAACCCAATCATTTTCCCGCCCCCACCCCTCAACCCACCCCACTTTCTTTCTATCTCTCTCTTCCCCTCTTTTAAGCATATATTTATAAACTAAAATAAAATGTGGGGTAAGATTGAGAATAGTTATACTAAGTTGTTAAAAAAATGTAATGTGGTGCTGTAATGACACAAAGAAAATGGGAAGCCATACCGATGACTTATGTCAACTAACCACCCTTATAATTTAGTAAATCAAAAGAAAATCATGAACATTTTACTCGATACTAAACAAATAAAAGAACTATCAAGGAACAGAATTACAACCATGGATATGCGAGAAAATAAGAAATTATTAAATCAAAACAATTAAAAAAACATAGAACAATTCTAAAATAAAACTCAGGGCGACTCATGGGTTGGGTAAGCTGGGCAGCCGCCAAAAAAACTCAGGGCGACCTAGGGCCCATGGGTAAGAGGGGCCCAAAAAAAATTTGTATTCTGCTAGCTGCTTATATATATATATATAATCTGTTTACATAAATAGAACTAGCTAAGCGACCCGTGTGTTAACACGGGGGATGATACAAGTCAAATTTAAACTTATATAACTTTAAGGAGTACTAACACGTATAGTAAAAATAATTAGAAATGAATTAAAGCAATTCCGATTAACAGACAATTATAGTTGGCAGATTCGAGAAACAATGTTGATCATGGCAGTAAGTTCAAGTTCATTAGTTTATTGTAATTCATATCTTTAA
>JAUEJL010100096.1:0-13326 GCA_032274825.1 Drosophyllum lusitanicum
TTGAGTGTGGCAAGGTGCATGTAAGGAATTCATAGGTGGGCAATCCAATTGAAGGAGGGGAATTGAACGGCTAAAATTGGTTCTCGCAGTTCTCGTACAAAAAACAGTTTTCGTTTGAACTTTTCCATATATATATATATTTATATGAGGGTTCATGCGAAAAGTGTTTTATTTGCGAAAAGTGCGAGAAGCAAATCCTACTTTTTATTTGTATTTGATCTAATGGCTTAGATTAATCTTATTTTTTTATTTCTTTTAATTCAAAAGGATACAATAGTAAAAAAAATTCTCTCCAATTTATTTCTCTCTTTTATTTTTCTCTCTCCTAAAAGTTTTAAACAAAATAAATTAAAAACAATTCAATAGTAGATTAATAAATTTACGGTGTTCAACGATGAACACAACCAAAAAATACAAGTTTTTAGTTGTCAAATGTTGTTCAGTATAATTTGTTCACTAGTAAACTTTTGTTTTATATTGTTTCATCATTAAAAGCTTTTTTATTTCTCTTTTTTATAATTTTTACGTTTTTTTTTGTTTTTTAATATCATTTTTTCTAAATATGCTGTTATCTTTTTTTCAAAGTAATTCTTTTTTTCTTCTTTGATTTTTTTCTACTTATATTCTAAGATCTTCTTTATTCTTTGTTCAATAATAAACAAAATCCTAAACAGCTAGTGAATGTTCAATAATAAATAACAATATACAGAAAAACCTATATTCAACACTGAACACGTATAATAAATCTATATTCAAGACTGAACGTGATTAACATTTATCTCATATTTACTAGTAAATATATATGATTTCAAAATTTTAAACACTTCTATCACAATGAACATATGTATTTAAACTTTTTATCTTTTAATGTTCTATATCCAGAAGAAAGAAACAAAGAAAAAAGAAAACAATAAAGACCGATGATGATGATGCTAAACAACCTAAAAACAAATTTACATATATATATTAACAAACTATGAATAGATCTCTTCATCAGGGTGAATAAGAAAAATAAAAATAAAAAATCTAAACAGAAAAAACAGAATAGATCGGCGGTGGTGATGTTGTTCTTTACCGATGCAATGAAGAGAGAGCGGCGGCGACATAACCACCTGCGGCAGACAACTGACAGGGAGAAAGAGAGAGAACTACAGACAGCAAGGAAAGATAGAGCGGTGGTCGGTGGTTATGTCGCGGGGCTTTAGTCGTTTCCTACCACCATCTTCAATCGCCGGGCTTTAGTCGCTGTTTTCTACCACCATCTTCGATCGGTAGAGAGAGAAGGGGAGGCAGCGGTCGGTGGTTGTCGGGCTTTAGTCGATGTTTTCTACCACCATCTTTGATCGCTAGAGAGAGAAGGGGATGCGACGGTCGGTGGTTATGCAGCCGCCGTGGATAGCTATGGGGGAGAGGATGGGTCAGATGTTGAATAGGTAGAGAAAGAAGGGGAAAGTGGGATTTAAAAGGGGGGATGATATTTTTCAGATCTTGAATCGGCAGAAAACGATGGGGGAGGGTGGGAATTAAAAAGGGATTGGATATGATAGGATTAGGGTTTAAGTTAAAAGTCTATTTTACCCTTTTTAATTTATTTAAATATCATCAAAGTTTGGTATAATTACTTAAATGCCATATCTAATTACTTAGATCGCTTCTCGCATTTTTCGCAAATAAAGTCCTTTTCGCATGAACTTCTCTCTCTCTCTCTCTCTATATATATATATATATATATATAAACGAACGAGAGCTCTGTTCGTGTTCGTTCGTTTAATTAAACGAACAGAAAATCTTGTTCATGTTCGTTCGTTTATTAAACAAACGAACATAAACGAACTTCCCGTCGAACGATTTCACGAACGGTTCATGAACGTTTTATCCGTTCTGTTCGTTTACAACCCTAATGGTCACTTCTCACCCCTAGCATCAACGTCGGCGTTCCATTCATACCATTCAAACATTGTGTTCAAAAAAATTCAAAATTTTCTTATTTAACAAAGGTCTCTTCTCACTGCTCCTCAAAACACTAAACTCATACCTATCTACTACACATCACATATAATCAATGTAAAAAACAAAAACAAAAACAAAAAACGAACAAAAAAGGAAAAGAAATGCTGCTAGTCCACCTCCTTTGTCACTATACAGCTCCTTCTATCATGGATTTCTACACACCAAGCCACCACCACACAGTGGTAGGGTAGCCGGCTCCCTTCATCACGCCATCCTCCCTTACACCACCGGTTTACTAACAAGCAAGTACACAAAACCAATCTCAGCGATCAATTTATACCGGTACACAAGCATTAATCTTGATATATCATTAAAACCATTAATATATGAACTATATTTACGTTCTTGCTTCTAATGAAAATGACAATAACAATATAGTAATATACCAACATGTATAGAAAGTGAGATCTGGGTGCAGAACATACATATGTCTTGCTTCAAGGAAAAAGTTTCAATGAATTCGTCACAAATCATCAGGGTTTCCTTTTCCCCAGTAGTAATGTCCAAAAAATACAGTTGAAATCTCGTTTGATGTACTAATCTCGATCTATTTCCTGAAACTATCAGGAAATCCAGAACAAAAAACCTCAATACCCAGCATCAGTGTAAGATACATTTATCTAGTTGACGCAAAATCCCTCGTAGTAGGGAAACAGTATGCGAAACTAAATTTAGGTTATTTTAGTATATGATACTCCCTTCACAAGTTCAAAGATTTCTTGAATTGTAGGATTGACAAGGCCAGTCGCATTATAATAAACCGGGCTTCTAGTGAGATCTCTTCTAACCAGACACTTATTAAGCTAAATAAGGACTTGGCATGTGATAACTTCTCCTCAATAACTGCCTCAGATGCAACTCTGCCAATAATCAAGAACGACTCCAGAGAAGGTTTTTGTAACTGTTGATAAAAAAAATCATTTTTCAAGTTTAAAGGCATATGAGAAGCCATATTTAAGACGAGCAAAATTCATTTAAAAAAAACGTGCTTTTTATGACAATTTGGAAAAATGTAGTACCAATGCATTGTTGACTGCACGTAAACAGTCGTTTGTTTTCATCATTAGAAGTATGACACGAGGTAATCTACGCAGAAGCTCAGTGACTTGAGAAAAATACTCTGGACCATATATCTGCAATTAAAATTATCGTCAAGCCACAAAAAAAGGTTCTTCCTTACAGCCACTACGCGTATTTCGGCTAATTGCTTTGAAATATACCAACTTTGGTCAGTCTTTATTATGGATAAGTAACTAACCAACTCTTTTATGCTAGGAAAAAACTATTTAAGAAAACCAACATTCAAAAAGTTTGATTTTAAGTAATCAGACTCGGTCACCCGGTCCAGTTATAAATTGGCAGCTGATGTAAAACCAGTTAACTTAAACAATTACCTTAAATTGAAAATTTTGAAACTTTGATGGTTTTTTTCTTGGGGAAAAAAGTTGGTTACTTCAAATATATTAATTTGAACAGAGTTAGTCACCTTTTTATGCAATTTGCCCTAAGGCCATCCATATGGCCTTTAGGCTGAGCTTCGGGCTCCTGGGGTTCCAAGCGCACATCGGTACACCCCCCCCCCTCCCCCCAAAACCCAAGCAACCCAATCAGGTGAGGTTTGCGAGTCCCCCAACCCGATAGCTTCCTCTTCCCTCTTCCCTCTTCCCTCTATCTCTCTCTTCCCTCTTCCCTCATATCTCTTATTAATATATTATTAAAATAAAATAAGAAGTGGGGTAAGATTGGATTAAGCTATACTAACTTTTTGGTTGGAAAGGAGAAGGGAAGAGCCGAAGAGGAAGGTGATGTGGCGCTGATGTGACAGTTGGGTTGGTGAACCCAAAACATTAGCTATACAGATGGTCTAAATGTCTAATGCATTGGGGAATAAGAAGCTTTTAACAATGGAAACTCACCTGAAGTTCTGATGGATCGTGTATTGCCAAATGATCAACAGCCGGATCAATAACTCTCTCCCATGGTTTCATAGTAAGAATACTTGTGAAAAATGTATACAAATCCTCTCCAGCACCAAATTTCAAGCAATTTTCCTTAATTGCATTGGCATCAGCCAATACCAAAGCCTGTAAAAAAAATCTCTTTTCAGCACTTTTTATATTTTTGCAATTTTCTTCTCTTTATGAATCTCATTTCCGTTTTTATTTTTTTTAATGGCAAAGCAGTAAAGGTGGCAATATATACCCATTTACTTATGGATGCATTGATTCAAGTTATGTATTATCTCTAAAAAGTCAAATGGGTAAAGTCAATAAGATAATTTATAAGGTATATGTCAAACGGGTCTAAAGTTGCCCAAAGTGTATTTTATTTTTGTGCTCTTGCTAGCTGTTCTACTAACAATATTATATTAATACTATAAAATTTTTAAATCAAATTTAACACACTTATTACTTTAGAAAAAGTAAGAACTACACAAAAAAATGTTTCAGGTCAATCTTGCCGGTCCACCCAGTTTCAAACCATACAAAAATTACTTGTTTGAATAGTTACCCAACCCGCCCGACCTGCCCATTTAGCTACCTCTACAAAGGAATAAAGAAATCACAAGGTGCACCTTCCATAGTGCAGCATAGTTGGTCCTCGTGTAACTGTCAAGTTCTTTGTAGAGACCATGGTCAAGGAGTACCAATTGTGGTTTCGGTCTTCCTTCACAAAGAAGAAGAAAAGAAAAAAAAGATCATTTAAAACAATGTGATTTACATACGAGATTCGCTTGTAACATCATGATAAATTAATTGTTTATAAGATTATAAGAAAGTAAAAAAAAAGTGCTGGCAAGTCAACCCAGCCTTTCCCGTTTTGAAACATAATACAAAATTACCTGTTTGAGTGGAAGAGAACTCAAGATGTTACAAACACCTCTCTTTTGAATACAGAAAGTTCTAAACAGAAGAACGTGATAGAGGTGAACATTTCAGTACTCGTATAATTAGAAGAGAGATTTAATTATTGTACTTGTTTTCTGTAATTATACCAACTTATTGTGTTAAAGACACCTATCCTACAAGATAAACTAGCAAATAGAACACGTGAAAATCACATAAGAAGGAATATAATGACCTACCAAACATGCTACTTCTACCCGAAGGCAAAGCACGAACTAGCAAGTTAGCAGCATGTGGATCACAGTGCACAAATCCATGTTTGAACATCATTTCAGCAAAAGTTTGACTAACCTGCATCAAGTCAAACCAAATACTTATAAACGTTCAATAATCAAGCTGGCATACCCTTCCACTAGAAGTCTAGAATTCAGAAAAGATCATTGAAGTGGGCCTACCAATTTTGAAATGTCATGAGGTCGAATTCCAAGTTTTTTTATGCTCTTTAAATCATTGACTTGTGGACCTTCAATAAACTCCATGGTCAACAATTTTGAGGTACTTAGACTCCAATAGATTCTAGGGGCATACACATAGTCTGCAATATGAGGAGATAATCTTCGAAAGTTATCCATACATTTTACGTTGTTCTTGGCTTCAATTAAGAAATCAAGCTCCTGATAAGTGATAACCATCATTATAACTTATTAGCAACAAAATGAAAAGACCATAGATAGATTACCGTACAATATATCTAAATAATTAGGAAAACAAACAATGAAAATTTTCAAATCTAACCTTCGGTGATGTTTCTCGTACTTCATCTACCAACCACCTACATAAAGACCAAGTGAAATTCGTATACATAAAATGTAGTTTCAACACCAAATTTAGATATTCAAACAGGTAAACTTAATTGGCATCTTTATATTAGATATGCTTAAATACATCGACTTTATGCATATAGAACATAGCTATAGCGATGGAATTAAATTAAACCTGTAATCAAATGAAGGAAAGAAGCGGTGCAAGGTGTTCACAATCAGTTCCACCGTGGCAAAATCAGCAGCAGCAGTATCCGTCATGTGTGTATGTTGTACCTGAAAAGAACATAACTTCAAATCATGACTTTGAGATTTCAATCAAATATATCGTTCTTCACGGGAAAAAACCAAAAAATTGGCCAGTGGAATGAATATGAAACCTTAACAGCAACTTTTTGTCCCTCATAAGTACGAGCAACATGAACTTGTGCAAGAGAAGCACTTGCAATTGGAACAGGATCAAACTCATCAAACATCTGAGAAAGAAAAAGTAAAACTAAATGTCAAGATTTGAAAAAAGAGAAAAATATGGAAAAGGATATGTTAAATGTTAAAGCACCTCTTCAGGGGCCCCACCAAGTTCTTTCTTCACAACATGGCACACTTGATCATATGTAGAAGTTGGACATCTATTCAACATTGACTCCCTCATTGTTTTCGCATATTCTAGCGGTACCAAGTACTCCTAAATTGAAACGACTAATAATAATTATTACTTTATCTAAATTTTCATAAAGCAGTTGAATCTTGAAATCACAAACTAAGTTTCTTGAGATTTAATCTGTGTGTATTCATGAATAAGGGCCAAGCTCATACCAGTTGACCAACATGTTGACCAAGTTTGATATAAATTCCACCGTTTTTGAAACATAGGTCTTCAAGCCTACGTGCACTCCTGGTGTGAACCTCATGTTTAACTTTTTCCCTCTCGTCACTATCTTCTGGCAGTCCCAGTAGTGAATACTCATAATCTAAAAGATTAAAACATAATTATGGTCAACTACATTGGATAGAAAATGTCATACATGGTACATTCATAGGATCCTTATTTGATTTGTGTTTATATTGAGAGAATTTGATGATAGAAGTAAGAATTGAATTATTTGTATTAACTATGAAGAGAAACAGAGTACAGTATATATAGACAATGCAATCAACTAACCTAACTGATTAAGTAAACTGACTAACTAAATTATAACTAACAACTGAGCCACTTGCAGTGTGCAATATATTTTGGTGACAATGTGTGAATACTGTGCACGCTTGCATTTGATATGCCTTTACCCCCCGCGCAAGTTGGCAATGTGAAAGGGTCACAAGTGCCTAACTTGGATAAACAGTTGTTATGCAGAGTGTTTGACAATGCTTTAGTGAAGATGTCAGCTGTTTGAGCTTTAGATGGGATGAAGAGAGGTTTGATTGTTCCAGCCTTGATCTTGTCTCTTACAAAGTGACAGTCAATCTCTATGTGTTTTGTTCTAGCATGTTGAATGGGATTTGATGCTAGAGCTATTGTAGACGCATTGTCACAAAGTATTAAAAGTAGAGTTGGAACTGTGATGTTAAAGTCTTTGAGCAAGCAGATGATCCATGTTAGTTCACATGTACAGTCAGCTAGAGCCCTGTATTCTGCTTCTGTTGAGCTTCTTGATACAACAGTTTGTTTCTTTGAGTGCCAAGAGATCAAGCATGAGCCTAGAAAAATACAGTAACCCGATACAGATCTTCTTGATTGTGGACAATTGGCCCAGTCACTATCACAATAAGCTGTGATTTGAAGGTTGTTTTGTTTGGGAAAGAATAAACCTTGTCCAGGACTTAATTTGACATATCTCAGTGCTCTTAGAAGAGCTTTCATGTGGGGTTCTCTTGGTGTTTGGGAAAATTGACTCAATACTTGAGCTGTATAGGACAGATCAGGTCTAGTAATTGTTAGATATAACAATTTACCAACCAGTGCCCTATAATGAGAGGGATCAGGTAGAGGTTCTCCTTCATCAGGGTGTAGAGAATGATTTGGAAGAAGAGGGGTATTTAAAGGTTTGTCATCAAGTACATCAGCACATTTGAGAAGATCAAGGGCATATTTTCGTTGGGACATGGATATGCCTGATGAAGTTTTATGGAATTCTATGCCCAAATAATAGTGTAGAAGACCAAGATCTTTTATGCTGAATTTGTTGTGAAGCCTTGTTTTTACTGTCTGAACAAGCTCAGAGTTGCTTCCTGTTAGTAAGATATCATCAACATAAACCAGTAACATTAGAAAATCTCCATTTTTGTTGAAGGTTAGGAGTGATGTATCAGCATAGCTTTGTTTGAACCCTAATGATAGGAGAAATTCAGTCAACTTTGTGAACCATTGTCTGTTTGCCTGTTTAAGACCATACAGTGATTTCTTCAGTCTACAAACTGTGTTTGGGGAAATAGGTTGGCTGTATCCTTGAGGTATGTCCATGTAGACTTCTTCATTCAAATCCCCATGTAGGAAGGCATTATTGATATCAAGCTGTGCAATGTTCCAATCATTATGTATGGCTACTGAAATGAAGGTTCTAACAGTAACCATCTTTGCCACTGGTGCAAACGTTTCTGTGTAATCAACACCCTCCTTTTGTGTGTAGCCTTTGGCTACAAGTCTAGCCTTGTACCTTTTTATGGAGCCATCTGCTTTATATTTTATTCTATAGACCCATTTACATCCTATAGAATGTTTACCCGGAGATAGTGTAGTTAATTCCCAGGTGTTGTTTGTTTCCAAAGCATGTATTTCTTTACACATTGCATCAACCCATTTCTCATTTTTGGATGCTTGTTTATATGTAGTGGGTTCCACATTGGTGTCAATTGAATTGATCAAATTTTTGGTGTGTGGAGAAGTGATGTTTTGGTAGTTTATGAATTGTGTGTGATGGTATTTGGTTTGAGTGTTGTGAATTGAGGATCCTGGAATGTTGTAATGAAAGTCTTGAAGTTTTGATGGTATGGTTCTTGTGCGAGTGGAGGTTCTTGTAGGAATTTGTTGTGGTTGAGATGGTATGGACGATTGTGGTTGTGAAGAGTTTGAGTGTGAGGAAGATGGAGATGTGGTGTTTAAGTTTGGAGAATGTGATTGGGCAGAATCTGGTGTGGAAAAAGGGGTGAAGTGTGAAGATGATTGAGATGAGGAATTTGAGTTTGGAAGTGTTGAAGATGTATGTAAGGTTGAATTTGTTGGTGGTAAGTAGATAGGGCTGTAGAATGTAGAAGAATGTTGTGGTGGAGGTGATGAAGTGGGTGTTGTTTTAAAAGGGAAAATGTGTTCATTGAAAATGACATGCCTGCTGATGAGTGTTTTCTTGGAATTCATGTCATAGAGGAGGTAACCTTTTTGAGTTGGAGGATATCCAATTAGAACAGAGGGTATTGATCTTGGTTCAAGTTTGTCAGATTGGTGATGAAGAACAAAGGCTTGACATCCTATAGTTCTCAAGTGATTGATGTCAGGGGGAGTTTTGAAAAGAATTTCATATGGACATTTATTTTCTAGAACCCTTGAAGGTAGTCTGTTTATGAGGTAAACAGCTGCCAATAATGAGTATCCCCAAAAATGTTTGGGAAAGTTTGCTTGAAATTGAATGGATCTTGTTAATTCTAGGAGTTGTTTGTGTTTTCTTTCAACCCTTCCATTTTGTTGAGGGGTATAGGGACAAGATGTTTGATGTATGATTCCATGAGTTTGAAGAAAAGTATTCATTGAATCATTGAGAAATTCAGAACCATTGTCACTTCGAATGGATTTGATGCTGATTTGAAAATGGTTTTTGATGTAGGCATGAAAGGTTTTGAAGGTGGAAGTGACATGTTGTTTATTAGGAAGAAGGTAGACCCATGTTGTTCTTGAGTGGTCGTCAACCAATGTTAGAAAATATTTACATTGATTGAGTGTGGGATATTTGTAAGGTCCCCATACATCCATATGAATTAAATCAAACATTGAATTAGCTCTTGAAGTACTCAATGGAAATGGTAAAGCATGTTGTTTAGAAGAGGAACAAATGGAACATTTATCTATTACAGTACATGGAATAAGAGAAGAAATGGACTTTATTTTCTTAAGAACAGGAAAAGAAGAATGTCCAAATCTTAAATGCCAAAGTGTAGAATCATTAACAGCAGAAAGAATTGTTGAAGTTGTCTGTTTTGATGGGGGTGTTGTTGATTCTGGGTGGAAAATGTAGAGGCCATCATCTAGTTTGCCAAGAGCAATTTTCTTGTCATGGCCCTGAAAAGTGCACAAGGAGTGAGTGAATAGTACAGAGCATTGTGCAGCCTTGGTTAGTTTACTTACTGAAATAAGATTGTAAGCAAAAGATGGAATGAAGAAGACATTGTGGATTGTGAAGTGGTTGTTGAAAGTGACAGAGCCAGTGACTTTTACAGAGGTTGTTTGACCATTTGGTAGAGAAACAATGATAGGACTGTGACAATGTTTTAGTGAATGCATATGAGATAAGGATGTGGAAATATGGTCTGTGGCCCCACTATCTACAACCCAAACATCTTTAAAATTTGAAATAAAGGATGCTAAGTGATGAGATATACCTGCTTGTTGTTCAAACATTTCACCTTTGGTTTGGTTGTTTTGCATCATAAGCATGATCTGATTCAACTGATTTTGGAGTTGATCCATTCGAGCAGAAACAATGCATTCAGATTGGTTGGATGAGTAGTCATCAATTGGTGTATCAGGTGTGTTATTACCAAAAACCATGTTGACTGTTTTGTTGTTGACAGTTTCATTTGGCTTGATTTTTGGTTGAAATTTCCCATGAAGAGGATGGCCAGGGGGATATCCTACATTTTTGTAACATTCCTCTTTTGTGTGGCCTTCCTTTTTGCAGTACCCACAGAATATGCCCTTTTTAAAATTGGATTTCCTTCCACTGGACATGGATCTGTTCTGATGATTAGTGAAGGTTGACATTATTGTTGGCATAGTTGACTTAGAAGTCATCCCTTCACGTTGTTTTTCTTCTTGTTTGATCATGCCATATGCCTTTGCTGTTGTAGGTAAGGGTTGCATTAATAGAATTTGACCCCTAATATTGGAGTAACTCTCATCTAGGCCCATAAGGAACTGAATTAATCTTTTTCTTTGTTCTCGTTCCCCATTAATTCGACCATTTTCACATGTACAATCACAGACACACATGTATGGAGCTTCTAAAGCATCAGTTTCATCCCACAGTCCTTTCAGCTTATGGTAATATATTTCTATAGATGAATCATGTTGTTTGAGTTGACTAACCTCATTAGCTAATTGATATATCCTGTGGCCATCAATTTGTGCATAATGTTCTTGTAGTTCCATCCATAGATCTGATGCTGAGTTGATGAAATTGAGACTGTTGCTGATCTGTTCTGACACTGTGTTTAGGATCCATGAGATGATCATGTCATTGTTTCTTTCCCATAGCGCCCTTAGATTTGAGTCGAGACTTGGTTCTTTGAATTCCTTTGTGATTATTTTCAGCTTGTTCTTCGCATTTAGGGCAATCATCATTGATCTCCTCCATGAGCTATAGTTCTCAGATCTGATTAGTTTCTTCGAGATCAGGATTAAGCCTAGATTATCATTTTGATGAAGATATAATGGATGATTGATTGAGTTAATGTCTTCTTCAGGTGTCGCCATAGAAATTGATTCGATTGATCTTCGTAGATAGAATTAATTTGATCTGTTGATTTTGTGTAGTAGAAAGAAATTGATTTGCGGAAGAAATTTAGGGTTGGATCGAGCCTGTGAGCTCTGATACCATATTGAGAGAATTTGGGAATTGATAGAAGAATAGAATCTCTTGCATTTAACTATGAAAGAAACAAAGTACAGTATATATAGGCAGTGTGTTCTAACTAATTACTTGAGATAGTGACATGAACCTAACTGACTAACTAAATTACAACTAACAACTGAGCCACTTACAGTGTGCAAGATATTTTGGTGACAGTGACAGTGTGTGAACACTGTGTACACTTGCATTTGATATGCCTTTAGTGGGAAGAAGAGTTCTACCAAGCCCTTATCTTCCTTCAAATGAGATTTCATATCCAACAATTGATAAAATAAAATAATACTCCGGAGTTGAGAGTTTTTAGCTCGTTCTTGCAAAAAATATAAGAAAAATCGATAAAGACGATATTACCTTTAGACGCTTCAACTTTTGTAGGCGTCAACAACATGTTGCGATAGGCTATCCAAAGGCAAACGTGTGTTTAATTCGAGTTGAAGAACTTTAAGCCCTAGATTATTTTTAAAAGACTTTTAACAATGAACTTTACATGTGAATTAATTTTCCAACGTCAATAAGCAGATCCATATATAATTATAATTCTATATCGATCATAAAAAACAATATCGCTATCATCATATGTTTTAACCAAAAAGTAGAAAACATATAGTCTCTTAGAATTGAAATTTAAAACGTAAGTTAATAACCGAGGGAAGTGATTTGTACACAATACTGTTAAATACAATTATTTAATTTATATTGTTGTATAGTGTAGGGTCCTTTATGTAACTCTGTGTATTATTTATATTGTGAGATGAATGCAATATACCCTAACGGGGTTTCCACAATATGTAACATGGTATCAGAGCCTAACCTCACGATTCGGTTTTTTTTCCAAGACTGCTGCTGATGCATTATATTGTGAGATGAATGCAATACACCCTAACGGGGTTTCCACAATACGTAACAAATACAAATTAGCCATATACAACAAAAATTATTTGTTTGGACTATTATATCCTTGAATTTATAAATAAGAATAAAGATAGTGGGTTGCTAAGGGCATAAAAGTCATAATTATTATGTATGACTAATTCTAAATATATATTACCGATAGTGAGTTATAGGATATTTATTTATGACCATCGAATGAAGTTACTATTAAATCCTAGCCACATAAATTAGTCCACTTAAAACTCAAAGTTTGTTAGTGTATAAAATAAACGTGGGTATAAAACAATTAACAAAATTTGGAACACATTATTCTTCAATAACAAATTTAACTATTTTTTTTCATTTTAAATGAAAGAAAGGGAAAGGGAGGAAAAGGAAGTGGAAGGATGAAAAAACTTCTCCTTCCAATCATCCCAAAAATGGGAGGAATATTTTAAGGTATAAAAATGATAAAATTGCCCTCCTAACCTTTTCCTTCACACCTTAAAAAAGCTCAAGAACGCAATTTCCCCTCCCAATCATCTCAAAAATGGGAGGAATGTTTTAAAGCATAAAAATAGTAAAATTGCCCCTCCCAACCCTTTCCTTCACTTCTTAAAAAAAGCTCAAGAACACAATTTCTCCTCTCCTTCCTTAGCAATGTCGTAAGTTTATAAAGGATGATTGTGTTGGATCCATGATCCATCATCTCTTGATGCAATATGTTGTTTCTTTCACGGTGTTTATAGAGAGAAAAGAAATTGAGAGAAATGGAAATGAAAATAGGGGAGAAATGGAAATGGGGAGAAATGGAAATGGGGAGAAATAGAAATGTGTGAAGAATTGGAATTGATTTCCTTGTTTGGTGTCATAAAAGAAATGAAACAGAGAAATGGTGGCTCAAGTCGTCGGACGGCGGTTGCGGCGTTGGCCGCCTTGCCGGAC
>JAUEJL010100107.1:0-13324 GCA_032274825.1 Drosophyllum lusitanicum
GAATAGCAAATAAACTAACGGTAAACCTTTGCTTTGGCCGGCATTGGTTGAAGGTTCTGCAGAACCGCCGTTCTTCCTGGGACACGATTATTTGTTTATCTGGTATCCTGCGGTTGTGATTGATGTTTGGTTGTAGTTTTACTTTCATTCACTTAGCTTTGTGCTAATCCCCCACCTCTCACTCCTTTTGCAGGTTTCTGGTGAGTTCCGCGGTTCGGTTGTGAGTGGGTCTTACTTGGGGAATAATTGGCGGGCACTCTGATATTAATTGTGATGAGTCGTGGTTTTTGTAATACTTGTATTTTGACTTAACTGTTGACTCAGAAAACTGTTTGTATATATTCAGTTGTAAATATTTTAAGTTATGATATCGCTTCCGCATTATTTTAAAAGAAAAAATTTGGGTTGAAAATACGGTGTTACATATAGTATGTGCGGTATTTATGGTCTAGGTGGCAATTTAATTAATGACATATATGACATTTATATAGCCTGAGTGGCAATGTGACATCGTTATGATATGTGAATTCTTGTTTAACGCATGATATCTGATTTGGTTGTTGAATAGGAGATTGAATGTTTGTTAAATAGGAGATAAACATAGTTTTTTACATGATTCAAAGGACTTATGCAGACCATTTTCTCTATTCGTTTTTGCATATATAATTTTTTCAACAAATGTAGTTAAAAAATGTTGTTAAAGATAAATATGTAAAAAAAGTTTCTAAATTCATTACATCGTAAAATTGATTTTATTAGAAAAGTATTATAGAAGAAATGAAGAATGTTTAATATAGTTCATACTTAATTCATAATCCTAAGGGACTAATTTTAGCCTTTGGATCAATAACATCAATGGTCTAGATTGCATTTTAAAATTTTTGGTGGAGTGATATTTTTATAATTCACATGTGATGCTTTTACAAATCACATGTGTATACTGAATCACCTGTGATTGAATATTAAAAATTTAGGACTATGAACACCACTCAAGTATTATAGTACTAATATCCATAGTTGTAATAGTCAAATTCAATACATACATTTTAAAAATGATCACCGTATATGAACTCTTTTAGTAATCGTTTATAAGCTTAACTATATTCGAAGTATTTTGTATACGGTTAGAGAAAATTATAATATATTATTTTCAAATGTATGGATCATTGCATTCCTCATGCTATGATGTATGCGAGAGGTTGACATATTGATGTGACATGTGTACGTGAGAAAAATGGAGTACACCAAACAACACCCTATTTTCAAATTGATCAAGAGGTGTGTTATTCTAACTAAACATGTTTCCATTTGTGTTTGTCATGTAGCTTTCTTTGTGAATATCATTAAACATTGTCTGAAACTCAACGCATATTATGAAATTATGACTCTGGCTAGATTATTGATTAAGATCATGAAATAGTCTTATGACGACATGAAAATATATATGCTTCTAAAAATCTTTATTAGTAAAATCTCAAAAACACTATGAAACCAATAAAAGAAACCACCACAAATTCATAATAGTCAAAATAAAAAATGCTCAAGGTAATAAAAATCAACGAAAATAGAAAAACTTTAAAATCAAGAAAGATATCATATACACAAAGCTTTTCAATTGAAACTCAATCATTAAATCTAATTGCCAAATTTGTTGAACTCCATCATCGGCTTTGAAACCTAATTTCAACCTATCGGTTGTTTTGATCCATAATTTCAACCCACAATGATTCACTTAGCCTGTTCTTGCGGGTTTTGATTGTGTCGATTGTCGGTTGAGGAATAACGATTCAGGGCTTCAATTATTCACTTGAGGTTTACAGGGTTGGCTCCATCATAGGTCGAGGACTATCAGTTTTAGTGCTTGTTGGTTCTCTGCATACGTGAGATCCAACCTTAAGAGAGAAAGGATGAGAGAGTGTATGTGTTGTTGCAATTAAGCCTTGCAACCAAAGAAGCCACCATTGATGGTTTGCTGAGATCTAGCCTTAAGAACTAATGAAACCACCATTGAAAGTTTGGTTGTCGGAGGGAGATAAAATATGATGATGATTTGTGTGTATATGATGTAGAAAGAAAGTTATTCATATAGGAAAAAAACTAATTTGTCTTTCAAAATTACTTTTGCGTTTAAAAGATATATCTCACTGATTACAAAGCTTCTCTTAGGGTGGAGGGATGGAGTACCCATCTTTCTACCCCTCCATACGAGCGTCATATTGGCTTTTCTCACTCTATCAATTTCATCTTTCTACTCCAAATCTCCAATGAAACCCCCTAGTTGTTATGTTTTCTTCCCACCACCCCCGCTAACCATTTTTATAATAAAAAGAGAATGAGGGAGAGACAAGAAGAGAATTGGTTATAGGATGGGGTGGTGTAGCCAGCGGGGTAGTCTTTTTGGACACCGAAAGTATCGGAGGATGGTGTTCTCTAAAGACCCCGATTGAACATTTCAACCCCACTAGGATAAAAACTAGAGTATTCTAATCGATCTTAATATTTCTTTTCCTTTAAGAAATTTAAATTGAAAAGTATCGTGTTAATATTTTTTTCTAGGTAATCAAAGTTGTGAATCTTTTCTCACACTCTTGAGGATTTTAGACCGTTAGGTTTATCCGATTTTATTTTAGGGGAAGACATGATTTTCTTTCCTTATTTTGTTACTAATCCCGTTATATATCTCACAATCCTCTTCTTAACTGTAGCCATTAAAGATCCTATTTCAGAACCCTCTATCAGTATCAGCAATTAGCGATCATATGGTGAGTGTTCACAACCTTCTTTCTCATCGTAGTCACTAGCGATCGTATCATCAGTGCACAAATCTCTTTCTAATTGATGTTACTGTCACTTCACCACCCTGTTCATCGAAGTTTGCGCTTTTTCCTCGCTTGAAGGTACATTATCTGTGTCTAATTTAGTCGTATTCTTTTTCAAAACTCGAGGTATAGGCTTTCTACGATATGGATTTGTTTTGACTGTTCCCATGTGTATTTGTTAAAATCCAGTCATTATTCTTTTATCTATTTCAATTTGTTTTTCTTTAAAACTAGGGTTTTGTCTTTCTTCTTCATGGTTAGCTTTCAACTTCCCCTTAATCCGGGATACTAAAATTGTTATATACTTGATGACCTAGCTTGTAGCATCTTGATGTAAACTTTACTGATTACGTGTTTTTTAGTTGGTTATAAGTTTAATCATGATCAAATTGTTATCCAAGGACTAATTTTGTACACCACATAGCTTTATTTCATCACGACAAGATAAAAATGTTGGTCACCTTCACAAGAAATCAAAGGTTCTTGAGTCAACCAATTGTTGTATGAAATTAATTAACGTGAGTAGCCAGCTCCATATTATTTTCACTGGCTTATGTGATCAATTTTGATGTTTATGCAGTAATTGATTTTTTAAGGTACTTCCCCTGTCTCACAAGAATAATGACATGAGTTTATTATAAAACTCAATGTTTCCATTTCAGATGACATTATATGTGATAGTAATTGTATTTGTGTATATCTCTTACTTTTAGAAGATTATGTTTCCTTGTATATAGATACTTGTAAACGCCATAACATTCCAATATACTTGTAAAGTCCTTTATTCAAGCAAGGGAAATTATACATTCCAATATGGTATCAAGAGCATACATTCCAATAATATGTGTTATGTGTCTCTGTCTTTATAATAGGTTGCTCCTTTGGAAACGCCAAAAATCATACCCTGAGCCATCCAATCTGCTTCCTGGGGTTGCAAATGTGATAAAGTTTCAGGTATATCTATGTGCCTTAAATATCCATCAATTTATGTTTCACTTAATTTCTTGAAAGTAATTGCTGAAGATATCATATAGTCAACTGTATGATTTATTATTTAACTGGTTATAAGGCCCCTCTGTGTTTCCACTAATAAACCTTACAAAAACTCCTTTATTTTGTTGATGTCTTCAGTTTTCAGAATTCATTAAACATTTTACAAGTGTCACCGAATTTTCATAATGTCTTCTTTCACCATAACATGTTTGACTCGACTTACTAAATAGTAAATATAACTCTCTATTCTCACAGGTTCACCGACAATTGTACATTCCTAAAAACTCCTAACTTTTCATTTTGTTGACATCCTGATTCTTTAACTAAATGTTTTTCAAGATAGTTTCAGTCATTTTCTATCTGATTTGTTCTTTTAATTTCAAAAGAATGTTCTTTACCATATATATTTTTTTGAATCAATTAATAAGACACTGATTTGTTTACCTTCAAGAAATGTAGATTCTTCTGGTTCATATCCTGATTTTTCCTACTTACCTTTATCATATTTAAACTTTTACACAATTTAAAAGTTAATTTTTTAAATCATTTCATTCTTTTTTGTTCTATTACATTTCAGAAGATCTTTAATATACATATCACATGGGACATAACTTTTACAAATGTCAATGTGTAATCAGTTTAACAGCCACTTACCTTTCTAAAAACTCCGCTTGCTTTTTTTATTGTCTTGATGTATTGGGATTTTTTGCGGATTTCGGGCCTGACCAGAGTCTTAACATTGTTGTTTTTGGTCAGTTAATTACTCTTCCTCCCCCTTTCTAAAATTTTGTTAACCCATGTGTTTGATCATTATGTTCAAATTGAAGCAATTTTATGGTGTTTGATTCACTATTGTGAATTGATTACTTATCTACAGCCATCCATGACACAACCTCAAGCCTGTCAAAAGAAAATGCATTCCCTTTGCGGTTTTTGTTGGAAAAGATGACGCAAAAGGTTGGTTTCAAAGCTTCAGTGGTTCATTGTTATGTTCAAACTTTTGTGTATAATACTTCTTCAGAGGTGATTTCCTTCTTCCTTTGTGCAAGCATTTGCTTCAAAGTGGGTTTGTTAAGTCTATTTGAAACTCAATTCGTTCACTGTAGTAGAAATTTTAATTTCTCTGCATAATGCATTCTTGCCCACCAACTGTTTGCTAAAATGTCCTATATAGGAGTTGCTCTTTGTTTACATGTTTCTTTGTTAATTTGTTCATTTTTGTAAGTAGCTCTATTTCACTCCGTCTGCTGATGGAGTGCATAATGACCATTAGCTAATCCATTTATTTGCGTTTTGATGAAAAAGACAGCAGTACTTCTCAAGAATTTGTAATCATAATATTAGTTTGTGAAGTTTCCTTATTCAAGTAAATTGACTTCCCCGTCCTTTTTCTTTACATCATGTTAACTACATCTTTTCCATCAATTAGGTTTATTTCCTTCATATCACAAAGTTAGATTGAACAGAATGGATGAAAACATTCTCAAAAATCTAGACAGAGGAGAAAAGCACATTTTTCCGACTAACTTTTTTTTTCCAATAATCGTTAATTCTGTCCAGGTTTCTTTGATTCTACAAGATGTTTCAGATGGCAAGATTTATAGTCCGAGAGTTTTAAGTAATTTGTTTTACTTAATAACGTTAATCATGTTGTCATGTAAATATTGATTTTTTAATGTTTCATTTTAATAATTCATGTGTTCATCCATGAATAATCACATAAAGAACAGGGAACAACAGCTTACTTGTCTCATACTAATCAATGTTAAGCTCCCAAATTGTTTATTGGTTGACTGAATTTTGCTTCCATCGATCTTGATTTCATGCATTTATTGCATTATAACCTGAAATTCTCAAAATTTTAGATTGTTTGATGTTACTTTCTTCTTTTTTTAGCAATTAGTTGTTGATTTTGTGCTTTAGTTGTTTGGCAATTAAAAACTGTTTTGTTCTTTAAGTATTATTTATTAAACTATGAACAAATTATTATGTTCTTTGGTGTTAGCTATCAAAGCAACATATACAAAACAATGTTGTATTTGCCACGGCCAATGTGTCCATTTCAATACTTCAATATTTCCATGATGTATTTCACTTTTTGCTACTTTCTAACCAAAACTTAATGTTTCAATGTTTTATTTTAAATATTTTCTTGAAAAACACAATAAAAAGCATCAAATTTTGAAGAATCTAACCTGTTAGTTGAACACGATGGATGATACCAGAAGTGTAGTTTTGAAGGCCTTAAAATGTGTAAATCTGTTTTTAAGTGAGAGAGTAGCCCTTCGCCTTTTGTGTTTGTTTGTTTGAGGGTTTAACTTTCCCTTATTCTACACACTGGTTATGCTGACAGGGTTTAATATTTGATTATATGCTTGTAGATGATAGTGCGAGTTTAATCGTTGAATCTGGTGCCGTTTCAGTACTGGTGCAGTATCTTTGCCAAATGAGGTTGTTAGTGGTTAAGGCCATACGCCTATAATCTACAAGTCTAATTACCTGGTAAGATAAGAGTGTTGTACTTCAGTCATTGATACTAATATCTACAAAATGATGATTTTTTACGGTCAAGGTCATTGATATAAATTGCTAAGTATCTTAAAATGACACATTGACACCTTCTAGTTATAGTTAATCTGGTTGTTGGTAGAACCTTTCAGCCTCTATTTTCTTATCACCTTGAACCTATTAAAGATGATGAAGTATTATATCAATTCACATAAAATAGTGAACACATATAAGTATACTAAAAAGTCAGTGATCATCCATTTGGATAACAACACATCTATGACATAAGTTCCTGCGATTCAAATCGTAAGTCCTGCAATATGTAAAAGAGAACGTCCCAAATGTTTATTTTGAATCTCGCAGTTTATCAGGTTAACACAACCATTTACCTTTTTTCTATCGCCAACGCCAGCATCAATTTATTTCCTTATTTAACCATTAGAAAGTGTTTATCATGTACATTCTATCATAATTTTCATCATTAATTTGAATGCCTGAAATACATATCATGGGGTTTGTATTTGAAACTTTGGTAAACTTTTCTTTGTTGAAATTGGAGATTTTCTAGCAGCTTATATGTTTGAATTTAAAATAGAAGCTGTTGCTGATTAACATCCTATACAATCAGTATTTCTGGGATCTGATCGTAGGTATAATAAATACTGGATTTTATTTGGCCCATGTAACGTGTGTGATCATCTGAAGATGGTCAGTTGGATGTAATTGAAACAGGAGAGGTAATCAAATTGGTTCTCTGATTATTCTAATAGAATAACTATTAACTTCTATGACCCTCAGGTGGATCAGGGGTCACCTGCTTCTCAGACTTAGCACAGGCTGCCAAGGAGTGACCAAAGATATTAGGTATTTCTTTTATAATTTTAACTGTTTATTCTCATCATATTGCGACATAATTTTAATTGTTTATTTATTATTTGAACCATCTGTATGTTATCTTACAAAGTAAGAAATCAATTAAAGGTAGGATCTTTCAGAATTCAAGTAACTTGGTTTTATTTATTGCTACTCTGGTTGGAAGCCTGGGAATGTTTGCTTAAAGTGTGAAAGAAGTTAGAAAAATTAAAATGAGTGTTGGGATCACATCCTATTACGATTTGATGCTACACATCCTATTACGATTTGATGCTACTTTTTCAGGTAAATATCCTATGCTATATTTTATCAAAAGCCTATTGTTTGGTAGAAAGATGTACCCTTTGACTTTTTGGTCGACCAAGTGAATTTTACGGTATAACGTTGGTTAAAAATATAGTTTATTTGCAATTTCGATTCTCACCATTTAGGAAGCTACTTTGTTGCAAATTCTCCATTTATCAATTTTGAATTGAAAACATGACTTGTTTGACCTTGTAAGTTGAAGGTTTCATATAATGAATACATGTTAATAACTTATTGTCATATACGAAGGCATACGCTTTAACTTTTTTTGGTCAAGCAAGTGATTCTGTAAGTACAAAATTGATATGTATGTAGTTATCTAGAGTAGAATTCAAATTCATTTCTTGTAATGTATAAAGTTACTATGAAAAATACAATTTCCTTTTCCCAAAGTATAGCTTAGATACATCGATGTGCATTGAAAACATGCTTATTAGACCACAAAAGTCAAAGTGTTTGTAACAAATACATAATTCTGTTTGACCACAAAAGTAAACTTTCATCTTTAATTGGCTGATTGACCAACAATAGTATACTTGTGTTTTATTACAAGCTTAATCTTTCTGTCAGTTGCTTAAGCCCATTATGTAGACTTTTCATTGTTAAAGCTTGGAAGCATCGACAAGTTTTGCCCTGTTGGTTGTTATATCACACTAGAAGACAGTAAAGATAATGATCAGTTAGTTTTTGGTTATTTTTACTAAGTTGGAACATAAATCTCTTGGTATCAAAATGGAAACAATTTGAGAGTGCATTACTTGGACTACTCATTGCCTTTAAGATACTTTTTTTATTTTTTGTTTTCATATCACACTAAGCGCAAGAACTGAAACCACATATTAGAAAGGCATGAGTTCAGACACATTTGGTTAAAAGAAGTTATGCAAGGTGTAACAAAACTCCCCCCAGAATCAAGATCAAATGGGTGGTTGGTACTTGTCTGATCACCATATTTTTTCACTGTTCTGTGGTCAAAATGTTGATTTTGCACCCATCACGGGGCAACTCCTCATTTGAGTCTGCTATAAACATGAGCAGACAAAGCTGCAGATAATCACTGCTACAAGAGGATTTCAGAACTTGGTTCTTAAAACCACCAGATTGAGACTACAATTTTGATTTTGTGCCACAACTAATGTGTCCTCATTTTGTACTACTTGCATGACCTCCAGGCAAGTGATCATTAATGCCATTATAATTATCCTTTTCAATTTTTTGGTTTACTGTATTTCATTTGAACTTTTTTGAAGCCATAGGAGGTAGGAATTAAGGAGGTGCAGCTGGGCAGGTGAGAATATTCACTCTTTTTTTGTTGTTGTTGAAGTATTGAACTCTATATCAAAGATGAAAGCAGACCATGGAGGACATCAATAGCTATATACTTTTTTATATCGAAATTAGAACCCAACACTCATTCACATACTTGGAACTTTAGATACAAAGATGAATGCAAGCCAACGCGGACATCAAAAGGTATGAAAGCTGTGATTCATCCTCCCTTAGTAAAAACCTTAAATCCCAATGATGGCTGACTGCTCCTTTTTTCCGTCTCTCAAATTAAGGAATTTTAGATGGTGGAGGTATAGAGAGTTTAAAATAAATTGAATCGTGTTTGAAGAAGTGGAGAAGAAAGAACAATGAATTTCGTATGTGAGAGTGTAGGTTTTCAACAATCAAATACATTCTTGAGATAGGGAATACATTGAACGACGAAGAGCAGTAGGTGGAGAAGAAAAGTGTGGTTTATATCCTTGCCAAAATAAGGGTGTTTTAGTAAATTTGTACCTAAATTAATTTATGAATATGTTTTTTAGTTTTTAAATGATATAATTATACTTACATTAAGTATTTGGATATATTAGAGAGTATAAGTTTAAGGAGGATATTGATGTAATTTTAAGTTTTATAAGGATACAAATGGTTAATATTACAAGAATATATATGAAATTCTCCCTAAAGATTATATAAACGTATGAACATAAAGGGAATGGGTGTGGGTATCTCAATCGCAGAGGCTTTCCCTTTGTCCAAGAAGACATTCTTAATGGAATTGTTAATCTCGTAGAGTAGTTTATCTGGCATATTTGAGAAGGATCTTTTGTGTGACAATGGTGGGGGTAACAACGAGGCCACTTAGGCGATCCAATGAGACCATTGTGGAGTGTGGACAAAGTACTAATAGTGTGGCCTACATTTACAATTGGCATAACGTTAACATGTTAACTATGGTAGGACTTCGAGTCAATCCTTGTGAAGTGGCAGACATTGATGTCACTATGGTTGTTCCAGGCACATAACTAAAATGGGCGTCCACAACAGCAAGTGTCGCGGATTGAAATAAATTACAGGCTCGATTGACTCCAGACTTGATGCATGTATATACAAAAAAAGGTGTAGATTGGAGAGGTTGTCTACTAGATAAACTATTGCTTATTGAGAAGCAGCAGAGTGGATAGGAAGGCTTAGCACTTACACCACTCGGCTAAAAGTGACTTCTAAACTATATGTATCAACATTAGTACCTACGGGGCTTTTGTGGATTGTATTATTGACTTCGGGAACACCCTCAGAAGCAGTGGTTTCCTCAACTGCATTTGATATATCATATAGAAAAACAGCCGACTCAACGTTTTGAGTAGGACTGAGATGAGGAATTTCTTCTTGCAAAGTAGGGTCAACATGTGTGGGATCATCATGGAATTTTGATTTTTGCTCATGACTTTCATCACTGCTAATATCATCATTATCACTATCATAAGTATCCTTATCAACACCACCATCTCCTTTAAGTATCATCAACAGCACCACTCCCACTTTGTGTACCCCGAGGCTCAGGCTTAGGTCTCCACCTTGTTCACCCCATTCACCGGACCCTCACTAACATGTGTTCCTCCTTGGGCAGGTCTCCCGGTTGTGGTTATCGGAAGTAGATTATTGTCGGTCCTATACTCTACCACAGTCGGTGCATTTTGATTTGCCAAAGCTAGAAGAGTTTCGGGAATCACCATTGGGACTAAATCAATCTTTTCATTCTCATGTTGCAACTTGCAGGTGTCAGTGGATCGGCGGACTAAGTCAGCCTTTTCATTCACTATCAAGTCTCTTGGGAATCTCTGGCTAAGTTCGTATAAAAATGTAAGAGAGAAGAATCGCCGGTAAGGCCGGTAAGGAACGAACCTTTTTTTGGCCTTTGGCATGGACTTCACACGAATCACTTCCACAATTTTAGCTAGATGATTGAGGTATAGTGAGCGTGCTTTTGAAAAGCAATGGTATGAAACATGCCCATGAAATTGGAGTTGCACTTATCAAAGCTGGTATGCTTAGGGGGCTAGCACTTGTTGACTATTGCAAACAAAGTGGACCGGGGTGAGGTAGCAACATTCTTTTGATTGGAGTCTTGATCAACTCTCCACATAACCAAGACGTATCAAGTCTGTGCAGACATCTCGTTCCTTGGTATAGGCATCAAAATGTTGTTTATTTGGGTAATGGGTGATGTTAGGAAGTCCCGAGGTTAGAACAGAGCTGGGTGGTTGAGGGTGATAGTTGTTGGTAAACCTAAAGCTGTGGAATTTATGGTAGTCCATTAGGGATGTCCTTTTAGGTTTTCTATGATCATCGAATGATTGCATTTGAAGTTGTTTGGGTCTAGTTGAAAGTTATTTGGCAGTAGGGTAAGTAATTTAATGTTTGGAATATCTGGTTTGCCGAAATTACATTAGCCATCTTATAACATATGCAAAACGAACACGCGTTAGAGTGCAAAGATGGTTGGTCAAAAGCTTCAAATTGCGAGTGAATCGTCTTTGGGATGTGAGACTTGGAGAGGATATAGTCCACACAACTGTCAAAGCTTCAAATTGCCCTTCTCATTTATACGAACATTTCCTGTAACTATTTTGTTCAAATAGCCTCCTTATCATTATGAACCATTGATCTTCAAGACCAACGGATGTGATCGGTTTTTGCAGTTCTTGCACTAAGATTGGTTCTCGATTCAACCCTCTATATATTGTATCATCAAAGAAGGAAACAAATCGGAATACTCAGTAACATAACAAGGATTTGGGTTTACTTTATTGATATTAGGCATGCAACATAACAACTAACAAGGATTCGGGGTTACTATATCGAGCAAACACATTCTTGTTACAGGTCATTAAATTGAATAAAGTTGATTGTTGGTTGACCTAATTTCATAACAAACAGGCACCAAAAAATCCATGTTGAAGTAGTTATCAAAGACAAGGTCTTTGGACACCTTAATGTATGAGACTAGAAGATGAGCTCCATAAATGTACCATCTCCAATTGGAAATTAGGTAATGCAGATATTTTATGTAGCATGCAACATATGGATTGAACACCTTAATATCTAATAATTATGTTATGCCCTTATGCTTGGCTGTTGATTATTTTGCATGATAATGGATTGTTTTGCATAAACATGAGTAGTACATCGATTTGCATTTGAATGGACTTAGAATTGTTTTGAATTTTACTCTCCAAACTATATTAAATGCCCGTGTAAACACACGGACAACCTAATTAAAAAATAATGTTAATTTTAACTAAATGAAAAATATAAAATTCTCTAAATTAAATAATTAATGTTAGCTTTTATTAATATTAAAGGATATTATATGTATTTGCTGTATTAAATTAGTGAAGTGGAGGCGTTTCTGAATTTATTTAGTCACTTTTTAGTTAATCTATTTTGTAAACATTAGAAAATCTTCGAACTTAGTGATAGATAATTATAACTTATTAAATTTGAATATTTGCTACATTAACTTAAAGTAAGGCAAGCTAAAAGTCATAATTGAGTTTCATTTTGACCAAATTAATACTTATGATTGCACAATTAAATAATGATGCTAATTTTGACTTAAAAGATTATGATTCTTTAATTAAATTGATCAAGGTTAGTGTTTTATTAATATTATATAAAAAATATAAGAGATAAGGAACAGATGAATTAATTTTATGTAATATTTGGTTTTTTAACCTTCTTTAATTTCTAGTCCTTTAAAATTAAGTAGTATTTGGTCTTTTATAAACTAATTTTACGTAGTATTAAAAGGCTGAATTAACTTTAAGTGAGATGAATTAATTTAAATATTGTTTTTTGAATTTAAATAATACTTCTTTTACCTCTTATTTTATCATATATTGGATTTGAATTTGTATATTTCTCGATCTAGAATTAAATTTGAGCTTTAACTTTGATTGAGTTTTAGTTTTAGACCAAATGAATTGTTATTATTTGATTATAAATAAATAAAAAGTTAGGATTTTCTAATTAAATTGATAAAAGTTAGTCTTTTATTTATATTAGAAGATGATATGATTAATAATAATTATTTTTATTGTAATGAACATATAGTAGGATCTTATAACATGTTAAATAAACTGTTTTGGTATTATAATTTAAAAAGAAATTAATATATATTGTTAAAAAATAATTTTTTATAAAAAAACATGTTTTCTATTCTTAATTAATTATAATATATTACGCACACTAAAAGGTTTGTGACTTTTTTGATAATAAAAATATAAATATATTAACTAGGTTTATTTAAGTGTTTTTGCATGATAATAAATATGAAAAATATTCATGTTATGTAGTAAAATGTATTATCATAGAATATATATTTTAAAAGCATAACAAATTTATTGCATTTGTTAGTCCCAGATTGAGTACGCAACAACAAATATTTGTAGAAGGGGGGGGGGGTTGAATACTAACTTTAGCTTTTAAAAATTAAAGACACTGATATACTTTTATATAATTCTTATTGATTATGAATCAAGAATTACATG
>JAUEJL010100117.1:0-13324 GCA_032274825.1 Drosophyllum lusitanicum
TATATATATATATATATGTATGTATGTATGTATGTAATATTTTTCTAGTAATTGTGGGTACAAATAACAATTTGAAAAGATAATGTATTTAATTAAGTTGACCAGTTTTGTATGTATTAGTTATTATGACAGATTTGTTAAAAAGTGTTTTATTGATGCTTAATCCTGGCCACGTAATTGTTTGACTCAACCAATAATCATAAGTTTAATCCTTTAATTGTATTAATAAGATGGAAGTGATATAATACCTATTTGGCTATTTGTTGTTCGAGTACATATTTGATTTGTATTATGTTTCAAATTAAAGAATCGTATAAATAGGGGTTTTTCTAAAGGGGTGCGGAATGTATAATCGTATAGTATCTATGTTTCGGAAGGGTCCTAATGTTTTATACTAATTATATATAAATATAATTTTATAATTTTTGATCAAACTAGTGCTTCTTTTAAAACAAAATTTGAACAATACACATAGTATGAAAAAATATTTAATTTTTTGTTTTGTAAAAAGTTAGAAGAAATTTAATGACGAAGATCTTAAGTTGTGTTGTAGTTTTAAAGCCGCATTTAAATATAATGGACTATTAGGGATCATGATGCTTATAAGCTTTATATGCAGTTAAACTGGCTGACACGTTTTTACCTAGCGAATCTATCAAACCTAACAATGTGTTAAATTATCTTAAAGAAGTTAATTGTTTTCCTAGTACAATTATTGCATATAGTGTCTTCTTGATTGTTTTAGTAACATTGGTATCTGCATAAAGAAGTTTCATAAAACTTAAGTTATTGAAGTTCTACTTATTGTTTACGATGTGACAAATTTTTTTTAATTGATTGACAATCATAGTTATTGATAATAAATTTTGCGTGCATGTCTTTAGGGGGCTATTTTTTGTTAGAGGTCTCAAAAATCCATGAAAATCCTCTACATAGTACATACAAATCTACAAAATTATTATAATATAACATATTTATTTAATCTATAAAATAAAAAATAAATGACTGTGATATTCTAAAAGAAATTCAACATTGAATTATTTTCAAAAATGAGTTTTTCCGATGATAGCTCCTCTCGGGAGGTCAAACATTTGTTCATATGTATTTAGCCTAACCATTACCTTGACCGTTTATTTAAAACATCTGACCATCCCCGACTGAAATGCCTAGAGGAAAACGAAATTAACCCGTATCTAGGTTGCGCAATCTCGAGATTTTAAAATTGCATTCGTGTCTACAGAATACACCCATACACAAACTCGATGACTTAATTCAGACTATAGAATCATATTTTACACCCCTCGTGCACACATGTATGAGCTGGAATAAAACCATGAAACGAAGCTTATAAGGCTTCCTTCTTCCATGCTTATAAAATCACTTGAGGTTATACTTGCTCCTTTAAGGCATCAAGTTCTTCCCGTTTCAATTTCCATTCCAAACATTTTATTTTTAGATTTGATATTCATACACTTTAGCTCCATTTTGGTGTAGCTCTCTTCAAGAAGATACAATCTTGTACAGTTGAACAATACTACTAATATGTGTGTGTGTATATATATATATATATTGAAAAATTTAAACGAGAATTGTTTTTATATGAGAACCGCGTGAACTGTTTCTAACACTATTAATGACTCATTAATAGGGGTATTTTGGTTATTTATATATTTACCCTACTATGACGGAACCATACCATGTTCCTGTCACCCACATCCTTAGGCCATTGTTGTTAAACGTTTATGGTCAACACATTCCCTATTGTTTGTAAAACCTATCTGATGCTTCCACTATTACAGATACCCTATTGCTCGTCGTTCTAATAAGGTAGAATCATGGACTTGTATTCTAGTTGCTCATGTTGCCTTCATCAATACAAAACCATAGACCTAAGACACCTTAGGAGCCCGACTTATTTTTATTAAACTCTTTTTATCGGCGTATTTTCTAATTTTCGAGTTGATTATTACTTAAAATAAGAAAATAAAAACGTAAAGCTTATAAGCATTTAATTAATAATCTGAAACAAACACCCCCACTTATGCTATTTCTAACTTCATGTTATATATAGGTCATTGCCTTAGGAGAGATGGCATAATAAAAAAAATTCAAGAGGGTCCTCTAAAAAGTTTCATGTTACAACATCATCTCAACCACCCCTATATATACTCATGTAGATTTGAGGGTGAATTGGCAAAATGGACATTTGACATGAGTACTTTTCATATTATAACCTAAAATATTGATCTAAATGTCATAACTGTCTCAAGATTAATGCATTTGATCAACATCCAAACACTGTTTCTTATCTAAACCATTACCAATCTTCGCAAACGTAAGAAGAGATTGAGAACGATGAGAAGCAACAATTGGACCTCGGCATTGGACTGCCAGTACACATGACTTTCGATACACATTGAAATTTGTACATTTGAAAAGTATCCAAAGAGAAGTACACTATACAGTTTGCCAAACAAGAAAAGAGTTTATCTCTTTGCTAACAAAAGTTCAAAAAATAATAATTTTATTGCAACCTTTTTGTGCAAATCTTCATGACATAATGTACAACAAAATTTACATAGATCAATGCTACAAAAGCAAGATTATAGTAACATAAATAAATAAAATTATCTGCAGAAGAGAACATAAATGGCATGTAATTTGTACCAAGTTTTTGAATATTGCTTTCCTTTTGTGCAATTTACAGTATTTACCGTGTAGAACTAAGAAAGCGAGGCCGTAGTCCTTTCACAAAACAAGGTTGTGTCAATTTAGCATAAACACTATCCTTGTTTGCTGCAAGAGAATCATGAGTACCTTGCTCCACAATCTGGCCTCCATTAACGACCACGATTTTATCAACTCGCCTCATCATAGACGCCTTACGTGCAACTAGAATCGTTGTTTTGCTGCCAATTACAAGTGTGTCAAGGGCCTCTTGCACAACACGTCTCGACTCATGTTCAATCCTGCTGTCTGCCTCGTCCAGTAACAAAATGGGTGCGTTTTTAAGAACCACACGAGCAATACCAATCCTAAGTTTTTGTCCAGGTGTCAACTCCACGCCACCGGGACCCACTTGAGTGTCATACCCTTTTGGCAAACTACTTATAAAATGGTGGGCATTTGCAATTCTGGCTGCCTCTTTGATCTCAGTTTCGCTCGCGTTATGTCTTGCATAAATGATGTTTTCTCTGATGGTGGTTGAGAATATAACGGGTTCTTGTTGGACAAAACCGAGCTGGCTCCTCAACCATCTTAGATTAAAATGTTTCAAATTTTTTCCATCTAGAAGTATTTGTCCCGAAACTGGATCATAAAATCTTAAAATTAAATGAAGTATAGTACTTTTTCCAGAACCCGACACCCCGACTACACCCACCGTGTGTCCACCATCAATTTTAACACTGAAATCCCGCAACACCATGATTTCTGGACTTGTTGGGTAACTAAAGTTGACATTTTTAAACTCAATAGTTCCATAAGCACTAACAGGTTTAAGTGCAGTAGATTCATCACGGTTAATCTTGGGGACATGATCAATAATATCAAAAACCCGAACGAGATCTTTAAGTCTCTTGTGCAATTCAGGTGCAAGCCCAAATGGTTCCACCAGTGCAAATGTAGCAAAAGTGAAGACAATGAATCCTCTAAGGGCTGTGGGAAGGTCAATATATCCATGTCTTACAGAAACAGCAGTATACCAAAGTAGAACTGCGTTGCAAGCAAAAACAAGAAATCTTGAAAAACCAAACATGAATCCAACCGGCATTCCATGGAGTAGAGTTTTTTTGTAAACTTTTTTAAGATATAAACTATAGAGCCTTGAAGCCTCATTGCCAGCACAGTATGCCATGACAATAGATACATTTCTTAACGCGTCTTCTAGGACCACAGATGCCTTTTTGTGAAGCTCCTCGATGCCCCTTGAGAACCCGGAAAGCCATGTCCGCTGAAATTTTGCACTCAATTTATAAGTTTTCAACAAAAATAATTGTAACTGTAAGTAACACTTTTCATGTTATACTTGTAAAACAATCTGGATTAATCAGTATTCTTAAAGCAGAGATGCACAAGACCTCGGCTTCAAAATTGTGGTCCTAACATTTAGAAAAAAGCCTGGTCCTAACCCTTAAAAATGGGCCTATTGGTATTTTTACAGTTTACATTATTCATAGTTGATGTAAAAGTATATATTTTTTAATTAAACTTAATTATACAAAATAAAAGTACATTTTTGGAACCTTGTAATGAGCTTCTTAAGTCAAAATGGCTATAGGGCCTAACTGATCTCAATATGACCGGGCTTTTCAGTTTCCAAAAGAAAATAGGAGTGTATTGGGCTTTAAGGCGGGGCTTTTCCATACTGAGCCAAGTGCGAGGGCTCAGCTTTGTTTGTTCATCTCTAGTTAATGAAATTAATATAGAACATATAGAAAAAGATGAAAATTAATAAAAAAGAAATCAAAATAAGATTAATAACCTGTGCAACTGCTGAGACCGTGAGAAGTGGTATAGTGACCAAAGCAACCAATGTCACCCTCCATTCTAGAGAGAAACCGATAATCAAAGCACCAGAAAAAGCACAAAAGTCCTGGAAAACAATACAGAGGCGGTTGCTAAAAGCAGAACGCACATACGTTGCATCATTTGCCAAAAGCATCAACAAATTCTCGCTCTTATTTTCTTCTTCATCAAACCATCCTACTTCATTCTTGAGCATGGCTGAAGATTAATAGAAAAAAAAATATATCATGGCTGAAGAAAAATTATAACTGTATTGAGAAAGATCATTGAAACAAAGAAAAAGTGTGTATGTTATGTGTGTGTGTATTATTTTACCTGAAAACATCATTCTTCTAATTCTTTCAGTCATTTTTTCTCCCATAATTCCAAAGTAGAAGTGTTGCAACACGGTGGCTACTAAAACAACAATAGCCATGCATGCAATTATCAAGCACCATTTATCAACATCAAAATGACTCGCATCAGCTCTATAATATGCTGTCACTATCAGCCCAACAACATAAGCAAGAATTGGTCTAAAAGATCCAAATATTGAAGCCCCTAAACTTCCCAAAATGGCATACAGACCTTCTGCTAAACTTAGCTTGACAATCCTCCCTAAACATGGTGAACTCTTATGTTTACTTTTGTTTTTCCCTTTTAACAAAGCGACGTTACCGGCTTGATTGATACAATAAAAACTGTCCTTCCATTTTGCGATAAATCCAGAGTCTTTATTGTCTGAATTAGATCTCAATTGAAGATTATTTACCCTCTCAACCATTGACAACTTTTCATCCAACTCGGTTCCAATCTCATTCCTACTTGGCAACCTAGAAATTACCAAAATTCATTTAACCATCAAAAGCACACACCGGTACCAAACCGCAGAAACGTACACATGAACAAAAGTCACTACTACAAATGTACACACCTTTTTCTACACAGCATAAGACAATGTGTAAAATCTATTGCCAGTGTGTTCAAACTTATATACGTGTACTTGATGTTTACATTTAAAACCATATTATAAAACGTCAAAAGACTTTTTGTGCTTTCAATTGTAAAAAATAAATGTTCCCCCTATAAGCATACATACATATAAAATTTGTGTGTACAAGTTGTTCACGCTTCCTCTTATGTGAAGATATAGTTGTGATGAATTAATCCCACAAATAGTTTGAAATGTTGAAATTTTTTATGTTTTTGCATGTTTAATTATAGGTATGAACATTTTTTGTACATATATAAGAGTAAAATTTCTTATAACTTATATATATATCGCACTTAACTTTTACACATTTATACGTGAACAACTTGATCAAGAATTGCACATTTTCCTAAGTAGTGCAGAAGAAAGTGTGTGGAAATCGCATATTTGTTGTAAAGGGTATAATAATGTACCTTTGAGGAAGTTTCACCACTTCTTCAAATCTAAGAAGCTCCGAGTACAGACCATGTAAGCCAATCAGCTCATCATGTGTACCCATTTCAACACATTGACCACCCTCTATCACAGCAATAAAATCAGCATCCTTCACAAGACATAATCTCTGGGCAATCATGATCGTTGATTTCCCACATGTAACCATACGTAACGTCTCCCGAACATTATTTTCTGCTTCCAAATCAAGCTTGCTGGTAACTTCATCAAGCAAGAAAATTGAAGGGTTTGAAAGAACCGCTCTAGCGATTGAAATCCTAATCTTCTGTTCGTCTGTCAATGCTAAACCAACTATGCCCACCTGATGAGCATCAAATCTAATTATTTTGTATTAAGAAGTGTAAGAAATTTTGAGCTTGGCAACAAGTTTATATAATGTATGCGCACCTGAGTGTCATATCCATTTTCAAGGGAGCTTATATATGAATGCACCTGTGCCATTTTAGCAGCCTCCTTAATTTGATCTAAAGTGATGTTAGGGCGTCCATAAGCAATGTTATCTGCTATGCTTAAAGAAGCTAAAGCGGCCTCATGTGTCACAAGCCCTATTTGGTGTCTCAACCATTCTAACTTCAGGCTTTTAATATTTACTCCATCCAAGAGAACCTCTCCTGCTTCCCATGATACATATTAGAATTTTTCTATAAATGAAGTTGTTATTGCATAAAAGACTCAAACTGTTACGTAACCATTAACCAACTTTATGTTCACCCGCATAAAGGCTCAAACAAAAAAAAATCAATTTAGGGTATCTTAAACTGGTTGCTCGGTTAAAATAATGACGTGACACCTGACATGTTGGTGAATTTGACCATGTTGACTTTTGTTACATGATGTGGTGTCTAGAAAGCAGTTAATTTACAAAATTACTTTAATTAAAATTTTACAAGTTCGAGCAGGTAAAGTTGGCTACCTAAAACAGAAATCAAATTAAAGTTTGATACATCTTTATGCAATTAACCTTTTCAAAAGGTAATAAAAATAAACCTCTTAGAGTTGGATAATTTTACCCAAATTAGGATCATAATGGCGTTCAAAGAGGGAAATCAAGCTACTTTTTCCTGATCCACTTCTTCCCACAAGTGCCATAGTTTTCTTCGAAGGGACAGTAAGGTATAATCCATTTAAGACGGGAATCGCAGGACACAGCGGGTGGCTGAAATAAACATTTCGAAACTCAATCTTTCCTTGTACAGAAACTAAGGTATTTCCATCTGAATTAACAGCAGAACCCGAGCGTCTTATAACCCCATAAAGTCTGTATGCAGCTATACGACCTTGCTCAAATGAATCCAGGTTTGCAGACGCTTGATTCAACCCTCTACAAGATAATATTAATAAATAAATTTGGCAATAACTGTAAGGCCATTTGCATAAAGAAGTCAAAAGAGGATGAAAAGCAAAAGATGCTTACAAGCCACTTAAAATGATGGCAAAAATGGCAGTCATGATTTCGGCACCACTTGATTTTCCACTTGTTACCAAAAACCTTCCTACCCAAAGTTGCAAGGCACAAGAACATATTTCAACTCCATAGATGAATCCAAGTCCAAGTCCTTGAACAAGACTTATTATGATGCCATACTTCAGTGTATCTTGAAGAGAAGACGCGTATGAATGCTTGGCTAATGCTTCATTTGTGTATGCATATAGTGTCCTAATGTTTGATAATGCCTACAAAGAGAGAATTTATATCCAATAAAAATCAACTTGAAAACCCTCAAATTTTATCACGGCTACAAGCACACACCTCTTCAGCAACACTTGCAGCATGAGCATGAGCATCTTGAAGTTTTTGCTCAAACTTACGGAGAAATACATTTGACATCCCACCTACAGCAAAAATTATTGGACCTGTAGCTAATGCTACAAATGTAATCTGCCAGCAGTTTATAAATGCAATGACAAGCCCACCTAAACATGCTGCAATGTTGTGAATATAGCTTCCAACCTGACAACAAGAAGTTTGTTCCCGAAATTCAATTCACAAATTAAAATAGGGCAAATTGCATTAAAACACAATGAACTTTGTTTTAGTTACCATTTTATACAGTCAACTTTATTTTCTTAAAAATAATACAACCAACTTTCATAATTCTCACATTGTATGCAACTTGTTGTATACTATGGAAGTTATTACAAAGTTTATTGTATACAATGGTAACTAAACAACAGACACATGAAAAGTTGTTTGCATACAATGAGATGATTATGAAAGTTAATTGTATTATTTTTAAAGTTGGTTGTATACAATGGTAACTAAGACAAAGTTCATTGTATTTTCATGCAATTTGCCCAAATTAATTTTACGTACCCTCAAATAGAAAATTTTGTAATTTATGTTGGCTTTTAGTGAAATTTTCTTACAGAAATTAGGGAGTTTTAGTTGGTTTGAAATGAGTTCATGCTTAATCATGACTAAAATATTCTGTTTCTTTTCAATAAATACATTCTTAAGTTCATTTCAAATTGAAATTTAAAGTTATCTTGAGTGGCTAACATACAGGTTTGTGGCTTGCCAAATGAGAAAGAAGCTGTTTATGGAGCACTTGATAAATGGGCAGCTTGGGAATCAGAATTCCCATTGATAGCAGTAGCTAAGGCTCTTAATATCCTAAAGCAGCGGAAACAATGGAAACGAGTGATCCAGGTATGTAAATATATTTTCTAAAACTTCTGAATGTTAGAGATGTATGCACCATTCGTTAGAATATATTACGTAAATGGTCCATGTGGTTTGGATTTCTACTTTGACTCTTTGGTTGCAGTTTTGGTCCCTGACCTATTAAACTGTAAAGGCCATCTGTTGAATATTGCAAAAGGATGTTATTATAAATTTGACAGGCTAAAACTATAAGCTTCAAAATCTAGAATAGTCGTTTTCAAATATTAACAGATAGATTATAAGTTTAACTAACCATCACCTTGGTGGCCTACCCATTAGTGCTCTCACCCCCTGTAGGGGAGGTCGAGGGTTTGAATCTCAGAGGTTTCAATTAAGGGATGGACACGGGGTTACTCTGGAAATGGCCACGGGTAACACCGGTTAAACCGCGTATATCTGAGCCAAAAGCTTGGCACCCTGGGAGGAGCCTGAACAAGGAAAAACTCCTTTGACAAAATCATAAATTTAATGGTTTAGGGACCAAAATTGCAAGCTAACAGTCACAGGTGGGACCAAATCTGTAAAATTGATCAAATCATGGGGATGATTTATGTAATTTAGTCTAGTTGTATATGTACATATGTATGTATGTACATACGTACGTATTATAGGAATTGATTAGAAACAAAAGAAGAAATAACATGGTGGTGTTGGCATCTTGTTATGTTTGGCAAATTTTACAGGTGGCAAAATGGATGTTTGGCAAAGGTCAAGGAATGACAATGGGAACATTTGACACCCTCCTTTTGGCATTTGATATGGACCAAAGGGTAGATGAAGCACAATCATTTTGGAATATGATTTTGCATACACATGAAAGATCAATCTCAAGAAGGTTGTTTTCAAGAATTATATCCATCTATGCTCATCATAACATGCCTGAAAATATAATCGAGGTTGGTACCTTTTTTATTATTATGTACTTTCCGTTTCATAAACCATCGTCTCAAATAGGAAGCTTTAATTATAGGTGCCAATTTTTGACTATTTATTTATGAATGGGTTAAATAAGAAAAGTAGTTTAAAAGGAATCAGGTCGAGAAGTTGCCCAAAGTGTACGTTTAAGGCATAATACCTCCGAAATCATAGTATCTATAGAAGTTAGATTATTATCGAAATAATGTGTTCTGACCCGCCCATTTTTACCCGGACTTATTGTGACCTGCTACCCGAATCTTCTGACCCGCCCATTTTTATCTAACTATAATCTTGTAAATGGTTAGGTGTTTGCGGATATGGAGGAACTTGGAGTAAAACCAGATGAGGATACCACAAGAAAAGTTGCACGAGCGTTTGGAAAAGTCGGTGAAAACGAGAAACAACGTTCAGTTCTCAACAAGTACCTAAGTGAATGGAAATACATCCATTTTAAGGGTGAACGAGTAAAGGTTAGAAGATATGTTCAGAATGAATAAAACTATATTGTATATGAACCTCTTTATTGATGGATGGGATGGAGGATTATCAACTGGATTCGACCGACCAAATGGTAAGGGGTGCAACTTTTAAAGATGGAGGGTTACCCATCATCAAGCACAATAATAAGAGTCTGCGTGGCTATATTCGGGTGAAGAAGAAGAAGAAGAATTAGGGGTAAGAGAAATTGACAAAATACATTCGCAAGTGCACTCTATCGATTGCCTTTCTAGTGCTACAACTCCAGAGTGAATTTTGGTATACCTGCACCTACTTGAGTGATCTACAAATCATAAGGGGTACCGTGTCCAATGGAGAATAAGTGATCAAGTTGGCAACGTCAAAACTAAACAAACTTTAACTACAGAGTGCAACCGCCTCACCAGGTCCAACATTAAACAACATGCACGAGTACAAGACACCATTCAAAAAACAAGATTTAGCTAACACCTCATGAGTCAATAAAGTTTATGGCAAAACAAACGAAACGCCAATAAATTGTTATATAATTAACGGTATATCAATCAAGTATTTACTTTTACAGTTCAACCAAATATAACGAAATTACAACCTATTTCAATCTCTAGCAATCTATAAGAAACCTCTAGATCAACTGCAATGGGGCTAAGAATATGCAACCTCAAATTGTAAACCGATTACCCTGTTCACAACTCACAACCACATGTATACACAAGGTGTGACTCCGACTAAGTGATTGAAGCATCCTTACACAATCATTTAAGGTGAATGTGCTAACGGTAATACAACCACGACATACCTCCCAACACCTACATGATGTTTTGCTCAAAGTCCTACGCACTCAAAAGGTAAGTACGCAATGCCACGTGTCACCGCTAAGACAAGTGAGACTACCCTCACCCCACAAATCCGTACAGATGTATACAAGCTATAAATATAACATATGAAAAAACAAACTTTACAAATCTAATATCAAATCAAGCAACCATTATATCTTTAGGCAAGCGAATACAACCAATAAACAAACAATCATACAACCTTTAATATTAAACAACACAAGTTTAGGGATTAAGAAAATGTTCCACAGTTAAGTATTTAAATCCACCCAAAAAATCCCATTTTGTCTTTCTACTCGGTTTTGAAAGAAATTATTGACCTTATTCGTTGTCCAACTATTACGAGCAACCTAATCGCAACAAACGAGACGGTCAATTTACAACCAAAACAAAGTATAAAATTAATCAAAACTCTAAGTCTCACAAAATCAATTCAAAGTTTACGATTCCTCTCTCCGCCATTGTGAAGATGGTTTGTGATCCCCTCACCATCACAAAGTGAGGTTTGTGATCCTCCGCCATCACAAATTAAGGTTTGTGATCCTCCCTCCAAATTGTGCTACCTCAAGGTTTGTGATCCTACCTCTAAGTTTGCAAATTGCAATCCACACACATCATAAACTCAAGGTTTGTGATCCTACCTCTAAGTTTACGATCCCAAAGGGGTGTTTGCGATCCCTACCATCTCAAACCAAAAGTCTGTGGTCCAAACAAATCGCAAACTCCATGTCAGATACAGTCAACGGTTCCTAGTCTTCAAACTCAAAATTAGGTCATCAAAACCCAGTTTTAATTCAAGGTTTTTATACCAAAATGATCACAATAACATTTCTAACAATTCTTAATCACCAATTTTATCAAACATCTTAGTTTCAGTAACCAATTGAACCGAAACTCTCATGAACACATCAATAAACAAGAATAGACAGTTTCAAGCCTCAAATCTTCTAATTCTCAATCAATACTCACGGATCAAAATTCTAGATGGTTAGTAACCAATTGAACCGAAACTCTCATGAACACATCAATGAACAAGAATAGACAGTTTCAAGCCAAAGCCTCCAAGAATCACATTCAATTACTTGATTCTAAAACCACACACTCTTGAAGAAACTCACGATGGTGACTGCCAATGAGAGATTAACCCTAATATGGGGTTTACTTTTAATCCCCAAAGTTCCTAGCTTGTCACAAGAAGTCCCTAGACTTCCACCACATGCACAACCATCGAAATTTTAATATAAGTTCAAAATACTACAAATGATCAAGTCTGAACAAGATGTTACAGTATGAACAGGTTATGTATTGGAGAATCACCACTTTATTGTGGAACTTGATTACATGTAATTTTGAATTCTATTTTTGGTATTCTAATTAGCAAGTTGTTATTATTTTGGACTTCCATAAAAATATTATTTTTTATTATTTATTCATCTTTTATATAATTAATCTATTTTTTATCATTTATAATTAAATAAGCATTCATTAATATTCAATTGTAATTTGTTCTTATATAAAATTTAAATATTGCGTCCTGAACAATACAATTGAATTCAAACAGAAAGATTACTAAATTTGAAAACTATAATATAATTTGTATCAACAAAGAACACCAATAACATAAAAGCATAGATTAACTATATAAATAAATTCTAATAATTCATACTCATTTTGTCACTACTAGTAAGTATGATTGAATATTCAACAAAAAAGATTTACCTTTTTTTAAAAATGAGTTCTTAGTGAATTACATCCCTAAAAAAGTTCGCAATATAATCATATATAACTTCAAACCTCAAATTGAATCAACATTTGTTTGATATTTTGTTTGTGACACAGCAACAATTCTCCCTCCGACCTCGTTTCTTGATTTCGAGATCTGAATCCGAATCTGAAAACGATGAATATGTCGCAAATACTCTCTTATCCCGCCAACAACAAGATTCGTTTCTCGACTTGCTCACGAAGTGCCATCCAATGCTACATGGGACTTTCACACAAGACCATAGCACGATTATAGGACAACAAACACATAAACAACTACCACAAGCGAATTCGGTTGTGTTGTAATAACACTTGTGTTTATCACAAGAAGGTGAAGAAGAAGAAGATGTTGAGTTCATCTTTTCTTTCTTTTTGCTAGCTTTCATACCTAGCCTAGCATGTGGTGAGGGATTCGGGTACTTTGTATCTTTTTCTTTATATCTTGTTTTCTTTTTGCCGTTTAGGTCACTTGATTTTTAAAAGAGGAATATGATTCCCTTAACACCTTAGTAATTCCAATTTGTTTCATTAGTGATTGATTTCCCTCTACTAGATTAAGACAATAAAATGATTTTCTCTTCTTGTTTAATGATCTCTTATTATATATACTAGATTAATACCACGTGTATAAACACGTGGATTGTTGATGTAAATTTTAAACATTTATGGTGAGAAATCTTAAACATATAATAAATTTATATATCAATACCAAAT
>JAUEJL010100128.1:0-13322 GCA_032274825.1 Drosophyllum lusitanicum
AATCAATACTTGGCGTGTGACCCAATAGGCCTATGCCTCATCGGCAGTGATACCAACTCGTGTGTGTCAGTGGGCATTTTCCAACAATTACAGCAGATTTATTAAATATTTTTCCAAGATTGCTGGTCCACTGACTAGGTTAACTTGCAAAGATATTCAATGTTGATGGAATGATGAACAGGAAATGGTATTTTAAATTCTGAAACAGTAGTTAAGTCAAGTTTTCATTCTTGTACTACTTGATGGATCCGAAGATTTTGTAATATACAGTAATACCATATTCGTCGGTTTGGAATGTGATTTAATAAAGTGGAATCGGATGATTGTTTATCCCTTGTGACAATTGAAATTTCATGGGAGGAATTATCTAAATCCATGACTTGGAATTTACAACTGTTGTAATTGCGATAACATCATGGAGATCTTATCCATATGACACTAAATGTATAATTATTTTGATCATAAGAGATTGCAGTAAGTATTTATACAGAAGGAGTTGAACATGTGGCTGAGATAGTAGTTGGGATTAATCAAAGATTATGATTGCGAGATTCGATATCATTCCGGGAATGTTAATATAGTAGCAGATGTGTTGAGCTGCAAGGAAGCTAGTTATAATATTTGATTCATATGAATTGAAAGAGTATTTGACTTAATGGATAAATTGAAAACATCTCAACTAGAAGCTTTGAAAGATGAGAACTTGAAATTAAAGTTGGAAGAAGAGAAAAGAGGAACTAATTGCCGACTTACGTGGATTGAACACTTACAGGTCTCGTGTTTAAGTGCCTTTGCTTGGATTTTTGAAATTGATTTTAACACAGATTCATAAACCTAAATTGTTAGTGCATTCTGGAAGTATTAGAAGGTATAAAGATTTTAAGGTACTGTATTAGTAACTACAATGAAAGCAGATATTGCATTATTCGTGGAATTATGACTTATTGTGTACAAGTCAAAACAGAGCACTAGAAACTTTATGAATCTTTGAGACAACTAAAGATATCAGAGTGGAAGTGAGAGTGTATCACGATGGATTTTGTAACAAAACTTTCATGTATTTAACGGAATCACGTTATGATGTGGGTCATTATTGATTGTCTAACAAAAAGTATTCAGTTATATGTTTATGAGATAGTTTCATCACACGGTATTTCGTTATCGATAGTTTTTAACAGAGATTCCAGATTCGTTTTAATTTCTGAAAGAGTTTACAAGAAAGTTGAGAACGTGAGTTGAATTGAGTACAACTATATTTCCCTATCAGATGGTTAGACTAAACGAACTATACAGACATTTGAGAATACATTGTATTTATTTGCGTTAAAGTATGGTGGTTTGTGGAATTCATACCTACCATTGATTGAGTTTGTGTATAGTAACTCCTATCATTTGAATATCAGTATACTATTTTATGAGATGTTATGTGATTGTCGCTATCGTACTCCAACATGTTGGTTAGAAGCAAGGAAGAAATAGATTTCTATGGTATTGGTTAGATGAAAGTACAATTAAGTTTTGATTTAACTTGAAAAATAGAAGTGGATATGAAGAGTTGATACCTTCATCTGTTTGTATGCTATGAGATTCCGAGGACGGAATCCTCTTAATGAAAGAAGATTTGTAACATCCGTAAAACCGACCTAGTCGTAAACGGGTCAATGGTGAGTTAATTATATGTATTTGGATATTTATTATTGTAACATCTGAAAACCCGGCCTAGTCGTGAGGGGGTCGGAGGTGGGTGATTTGTGTTTGTTTATTCGTATTGGTAGTAATTATGTGCTTAAAATGATTATTTTATATCGCATGATTTTATGAGTTACATAAATTGGATTTAGTACGAGGGATGTAGAAAATACCTCGTGGTGCGTTAATTAATTTTGGAGAATTAATCAATTAAGATTTTCTAGAAAAGATAAAGGTATAATATTATTTGAATAAATCAATTAAGAATTGATGTATGTATGTATGTATGTGAGTATGTATGTATGTGTGTAAGTGTATGTGGATAAGAAATATATGTACATGGAATATTTTAAGAAGAAAGCCACCTCCTGCTTGACTTTTGTGTACGTGGGTATGATTTGTTTAGATGAGTCATGTTACCAACCTCCTCATTTTGAGAAGTCTTATCTGGTGTGTGTGTGTGTGTGTGTGTGTGTGTTTCTTTGAGAAGAAGAAAAGAAGAACAAGAAACTTGGATTTTGAAAGTGTAGATTGAGTGATTGATAAATCAAACTAAACGTTGGTTAATGTTTCTCGTATGATTTATGATTACCTTGCGGTGTTTTCTTGTTGATTTTCATGTGTTTAATGAAGAACACCATTGATGATAGTTTAAAGCTTGATATAAGAAAGTGGGTTTTGATAGTTTTGTGATTTGGAATGGATTTGATGAATCCTTGATGTTTGTATGAATGTTATATGAAGTTGAGTTTAGAATTGCTAGAAATTGATTTCCATATTTTTAGTTGTGATTTGAAACAATTATGTGAAGCTAGAAGATGAAGAAAAAGTTGCAGGTTTGTTGCTGGGAAAAGGGCGACGCGACGCGTCAAATTAAAGGACGCGACGCGTTCTTAGTTTGACTTCGAATTCAAAGTGTTGTTCAAAGTGTTGTTCGAAGTGGTCGATTCGAAGGGTCCGCTCAAAAGCACGTCACGACGCGATGGGTAGGGGATCGCGCGTGATCTTATGTGGTTGCGAATTCGAAGTCCTCATTCGAAGTCACTGTTCGAAGAGGGACGCGACGCGTCAATTGCTTGGACGCGACGCGTCTGAGGAATTTTATGGATTTTGAACTTTTGTTGCTGATTCGATTATGTAGCATGTTATATGCTTATTTATGTGGAATCTTAACCTGTTGAATATGGTTATGTTTGATATAAATATATGTGAATATGTATTTATGAATTGGGGACTGATTGCTGTGTTGGTGTGTTCTCAGGAACTGCGAAGACTCGGTGATATTAGACAACTGAGCAAGCGCGATTGAGGACAGAGGTGAGTGGAGGTTTACTCACGAGTGGTGTTGGTTGTAACTGTTATTGGTTACTTGATTTAGAGATATTGACATGCGATGATAGACTGTTTAGTCTGATAATTGTTGATCAAGAATTGAATAACTGCATGTGTGTTATTATGTGATTGAGTTGTGCTATGTGCTCGTGGTTTGATGTGTATTTGACATTGTTTGAACACCAGCTTCTGTTGTAAAGGGCTGGAAGTGACAAGCCTCTGTTGTAAAGGGCTGGAAGCGATCAGCTTCTGTGAAAGGGTTGGTTGAGGTCAGCTTCTGTTGAAAGGGCAGGGCTCGTTTGCGGTTGGTTGAACAGTGGTATCCCTACTGATGCATGCGTTGTATCAGGGGGAATTTCACTGTGCCAATCGGCGGAGGGCTATCGGTAAACCTTTACTTTGGCCCGCATTGGTTGTAGGTTTGGCAGAACCGCCGGTCCTCGGGCTTTGAGAAATTGATGAATTGACGGATTGTTGATGACTGTTGTTCGTGTATTGGATTGCTGTTGATGGCTGTTTGTTTGAAGATTCCATTCACTTAGCTTTGTGCTAATTCCCCACAGTTGATTCCTTTTTGCAGGTTTGATGAGTTCAGATGTGTTTGTAGGAAAGGGGAATTTGACCAACGCTTTGATATTGTGTTTTGAGAAGAGACGAGCCGTGTTTTATAAATCTTTTGTAACACAAGTGGATGTTGTATTTTGTAAACAGTACTTTGTATTTTGAGGGTGTATGATTAAATGAGATTAGAAAATGCTTCCGCAGCGATTTAAAAAAATGGCTTGAGATTTTCGGTGTAACATACACACACAACTCTTTATTCTTGATTTTGGAGGAGAAATTCAACAATAATCATCTAATATTCAAGGATTCAAGTGTCAAATCTGTTCTTGTTTCATCCCTTCCCATTTGTAAGTGTTCGTTCATGTTTTTGTGGTTTTCGGGTTTTAGGTCAAACGGGTTAAACCCGAATTTGTAATCAAGAACTGAAGTGTTTAAACATGTTCTTACAACATCGACAAGTAGTAATGAATCCAATTTATGGATTGGAAGTGTTAGTTTGAGTGTAACTATTGAATTTGTTCAAATGGGTCAAAAATGGATAAATTCATCCTAAATCTTGGATTGTTTGTTAAAGTATGTAATTTATAGGCTTAGGGACTCATGTTAGTACCCCATATGATATACAAACTCTGGAATTGAGTAGACACCATTTGTGATTGATTTTGGATTGTATTTAGACTATGCAGAGCACTGATGTTAGGATCTGCACATCCGTCGCAGGGGGATGCATTAGAAAGATCACGGCGTGACCTTGCAACAACAAAAAGTTGTTGTTGTTTCTTTGTATTGATGTATGAGTTGTTTGTTATAAGTTAGTATATGGATTAAGGGCATCATTAGGGAATTGTTACAAATATTTTGATTGTTGTACTTGGTGTATTAATGTCTAAATATAAGTACTGTATTATAGGTACTCCGGAAGATCAAGGAGACCCCGAACACTATGTCTGTCTTCTATAATTCTACGGGTGAGTACCAATTAACATTAGCATCACAATAAGAATATTATATAGATATAATGAATATTAAAACTAAAGGTTGAGTTATTGATTATGTATTGTTGAATTGCATTGTGTTATGATTTGATATATAGGGTTATGTGAACCGAAATGTAATGAACTATCCCCGTTTTAATATTGTATACTAAACTTTCTTCGCTAAAATGCATTAAACTACTCGAAAGTTGCAATTAATGTAACGTAACCTTCGATTGAAGGTTACCTGGTTATCTTCTTCTTTTTATATTTTATTTTCACTTTTAATTAGGGTTAAATGCACCGAAATGTAATAAACTATTCCCGTTTTAATATTGTATGTAATAAACTAAACCTTCTTTGCTAAAATATATTAAACTACCCAAAAGTTACAATTTGTGTAATTTTGACCTGCTTTGTAGCGATGGTAGTTGTGTTTACCCAGATGTTCATCTCACTTATGTTCATGTATAATGATAATAATAATGATAATGATAATAATAATAATAATAGTAATATTATTATTATTTTACTATTATTATTATTATCATTATTATTATTAATATTATTATTATTATACACGAACATAAGTTAGATGAACATCTGGGCAAACACCACTACCACCGCTAACACCTTCAACCGCAGCCACTACTACCACCACCGCAGTAAATTAACATAAGTAAGATGAACATCTCACTTATGTCTCATCCTTAAACATAGTACTTAAATCCAAATCTCAACCAATCATTTAAAAGGCCAAAATAGGAATTAAAAAATATAAATGGAACTCAGACGACCCCTCAAGAAAATCTCAAATTTTATTTTTTTACCCCTTAAATCTTTAAATTGCGATAAATATTTCAATTTTGAGAATTTGAGCAAAAAAATTATACCAATCTACTCATTTTTTAATCCCCTTTCAATCAAGACAACTCTTCTCATATTTCTAAAAATTCTATTTTGAAAATACAAACCATATGAAATTGATACCAAAGTGTTATCATTTTGAATTATGTGAATTTATATCATTTTTTGCTGGAAACATGTGTATTTATATCATTTTCGGTTGGAAGGAATGTATTTATATTATTTTCGGCTGGAAAGATGTGTATTTATATCATTTTCGGCTAAAAGGAGTCTATTTTTATCATTTGCATCTGGATAATGCTATCATTTTGAATGTTGTATATTGTTATACTGGAATATAGATTAAAGGAAAAAAAGGAAGGAGCGTGATTTTTGGGATGAAAGATTCTCATAATACCCTTTCTTCTATAATTAAATCTTATAATTGTTTAATTAATTACGTTAATTGCATTATTAGATCTTGATAATTGATTTAATAAATCTAATAGTCCAGATTTGGACTTTAGGGACTATGTTTAAGTATAGGGACAATGTTAATTTATATTTATATATATATTGTTTGTTGTATGTAAGGCTATAAATATTTAATTTGTACATTTTGTCGCATTTTAATATTGTTAAACCACATTCGCAGTTTTTGCTTGTAAAATGCAAATGTTTTGATGTAAACAAGTCATGGTAGTTTTTAGTTTTAATTCATAGTTTTAGAAAATGTGATTGTTATAGTACTTGTCAATTTAGAGTAACGAATGTGTTAGGTTATTTAATTATTTTTTTAACTTTTGGTTTCAAGGAGGCTTGCGTGTCACTTACAAACTATCCAAATATAATAATAATAATAATAATATAATAGGTTTCAAATTGTAACACCCATTTTTAAATATAAATCAATCAACTCACTTCTTAATTAGACCATTCTAGAAGTCACATGTTCTTGACTATCTCAAATAATTTTACATAATAAAATTGTTATATATGATAACCATTTACAAAATTGTTTAATTAAAATCATTTTCTCGAAAGCTGCTGAGTGTCAGAGTGAAGTAATCTGCACAACCTTCCCTGTAGGGCCTGCAAAAACCTTAAATGAGTAAACAACGAGGTAAGCGAAAACACCTATATCACACATGATTATATCTGCACATATAACTGACCCACTTCCCATGCAAGGACAAAACATGTCCTGAACTGAACCGATGTTGCCCCAAGCAACTACCATCCTCGTGTTACCACTTGCGATGGTTCTAAACACAACTACCAACATAGCCTTCATCTCCGGCATTGGTTTTGATGTATATCAATTAGTTGGGACTGTAGAGAAGAGGAGTATGAGGGTTTCCATGTGTCGTCCAATCAAGGGCACATGGCTGAAGATTGCATTATTGCATCTGCTGTGAAGTCATGAACTAGAGAGTTGAGAATGATGAGAGGTTGAGATTGTTGCCGTTTAAATGTTTAATCATGGACATGTATCAAGTTAGTTTCTTTGGGCCTCAAGATTATTTTCTTAGGGCTCTCCCTTCCCTCTTGTCTCTCACCAGTTGGTGTTTACGAGTGGTTGATACATTTGGTAACACAAAACATACTTGGCATGAATAAATGAACAAGATATATTTCTTTTAGAATTAAACTTGTACGTCTAAAATGTTTTTACCAAACATACTAAAAGTAGGATGTTTTTTTATAACATAACTTATTATTGAGTTAGATATATACATAAGTTTATTTCAAATCTTGATTGGTAGACACGCCAGGGGGATAAATCGTGACAACATGATGTTTCGATCCGAAGAAAGAGGACCTTTTCCGGAAGCATATAGGAGAAATTTGAAGTTCAAGCCAAGCTATGAGGAAAGAGGTTAAACCACCAAGGTGTATAATGGTTAGATAGAGTGGAAGCCATAGGAAGAGGCCTTTATCCTTGCACGCTATTTTAATACATTCTAATTGATAAAATTTTTTGAAGCATCTATGATAGGTGTTTTCACATTCATGAACATTAAAATAACTAAATAATGAAATGATTAACATACGTTACATTTAAAATGTTTGTAAGTACGAAAACACCGACTAAAAATATATATGATATCCCCATAATAATAAAGTTTAATTCTAATTATAAGATAAGAACAAGTGAAATGAGGATAGACACATTCAATTTATAGGAATTTTTTAGTTTTTATTTTTTAGATTTATAAAATATAAAATTCGGGATCTCTTTTTTTCTGTCTTTTTCCCCAATTTTAATATTTGAATATGTGAGGGGTAGCTCGACATATCCAAGAATTGAAAATCGAGTGTTTGCAAGAAATCTAGGTGAGGAAGAAAGTTTAGAGCTGAACACTTTTACCTCTGCCGCCAGCTTCTGTTTTCTCATCAAGAAACAGGATTAGGATTTCATATTTCAACCCCAAAGTGTGTGTTTTCTTTGCGTATTGTGTTTGTGTTTGTTTGTGCTTGATTGATAATCTGGGTATTTGTGGTGTGATCAAGCGATCGAAGAAAAGTTGTGTTTGTGATTTGTGAGTTGGGTTTGAAATGACGAGATTGCTTCTGAGCATCCCGTCGCCGTCTTCGATGAAGATGCTTGATCTATCTTTATTATCGAACTGGTGGGAAGAGATTAATGATTCAAGGAGTTGGCAAGATGGAATCTTCTTCACTCTTTGTGGATTTTACGCCCTTGTATCCGCCATAGCTCTTGTAATTCATCTCTCTCTGTATCTCTATTTGTTATGATATTTAGGGTTTTTGTCAAATCGTTGAACATCTGTGCTTACTTTATCTGAGTTCGATTTCAATCTCTTGCTGGATATGTTTTCCATTTTCGATCTCAGTTTTTAGAATTTGAACTTAAATCCCTTTAGGAATTAATGAATTAGTAATCTGTATCTTCTAACAATTCAAAATTTGCATCATAATCTACACGATTGAAGGTTTAGATTGGAAGAACTGATGAATTAGTGATCCCTAATCAGTGTTTGATGGTTGTTTTGTCTTCACAGATTCAATTAATTAGGATTGAAATCAGAGTGCCCGAGTATGGTTGGACAACACAGAAGGTTTTCCACCTCATGAATTTCATTGTAAATGGAGGTATAATCTAAAGAACTCATCAAAGTATCCAACCATTTCTTAAAGAATTGTTACTGACTAATATGTGTCACTATTCTTTTGCAGTGCGCGCCATTGTGTTTGGATTTCATATGCAAGTGTTCAATCTGCATCCCAAGGTGCACGTCGTCTTTCAACCTTAGTTCGATAATCAAATGAAACATGCTAAACCATATTTCATAATGTTTATCTATATGTAGTTATCTAATTACGGATATAATATTGTGGTATATTGCCTATTGTACTAAATAACTCAACTCTACAAAGTCATATTAGTTTATGTTGTTAAACATATTCACTTACGCCCTGCTCTCAAGTTTTTTTAAGGAAGGAAAAGAAAGGATTTGGAAGGAAAGTTTTAAAAAAGGTGTTCTTGAGTTTCACTTAGGGAAGGAAAGGAAAGGAAATGGAGGGGTTTGGAGGGGGAATATAGGCTTATTTTGATGTCAAAAGTATCCTCCCAAAATTGGGATGATTTGGAAGGAAAGGAAATCCTTTCTTTTCTTTTCCTTTCCACCCCTACTTAAACTCGAGAACAGGGCGTAATGGGTCGTAGTTATGTGATGCATATTTGTAATTCAATGGATTCTATATATAAGAGTAATGCAACTCTATGTTATGTCACTTTTGTAAGTACAAATAGTTATTATTGTAACTATTAGTTAGAATAGCATCATTTGATAGCTAGGCTAAATGTTGGCGTTTGGACGTGTGTTTTTAAAGAGTATATGGTTAACATTAGATTATCAGTTGTAATAAAAGATGGGTTACATGAGTGTTTGTAAGTGCTTTTGTTGTTTGAGTTTGCGATAAGATGATAATTAAAGGTTTGAGTGAATAACAAATTTTGTCATCATTTAAAAAAATGGGATAGGATATATGCTGCTAGCAGCACTCATCATTGGTGCTGTCTCACTTGCACACACTTTAAGTGAGGCCAGTTAGTCATTTCAACCCTTACTCATTTAAGTGTTTGTGAGTGTGGCAGCATTTGCCATTTGGTGTTGCTAGCTGCACACATCTTTTTCCCTTTTAAGAAATTAATCCATAGAGATAGAGATAGTTAGGAATGATATTCTTGTCGAAAGAATATTTTATTATTTCAGTTAGTCATTTCAACCTTACTCATTTAAGTGTTTGTGAGTGCGGCAGCATCCTCCATTTGGTGTTGCTAGCTGAACACATCCTTTTCCCTTTAAGAAATTAATCCATAGATATATAGATAGCCTAGGAATGATATTCTTTTGAAAAGAATATTTATCTATATGACTATATCTATACTATTTCCATACCTTGCTCTTACAGGATTGTGGTACTGTTGTTGTTGTGACTATATCTATACTATAGTATAAAGGATTTGGATCATCAATGTCTTAGTCTCCTAATTTTAGACTTTGAAATTACCACTTTGCCCTTATCAAACAAAATGAAAGGTAGTTAGATTCTTAAATGCTATAGTAAAAGAAATAATTAAAGAGAGCAAGTCAATACAATATAAATTCCAACCCATAGAACATTAAATACAAATTAAAAACTAGATGAAAAGAATATCTACTAAAAACAACATTTTAAATATCTGATCATACAATAAATAACTTTATTGTAAGAATCGGGAAAGTATGTATAACGAGAACCCATGAACCCAAAGAACCTATTCCTCAGATTTATAAACATCTACACCTTGTTTAGGCCGTTCATATTATCAAAATAAAATAGAACAATCATCCACTGCTTGGCAAGGGTGTCTGCTTCTTGTTAGTACATTGAGAAATAAAAAGTTAGTACATTTGTCCATTTGGAACATAAAAGATATATATATATATATATATATATATATATATAGAGAGAGAGAGAGAGAGAGAGAGTTAGGATCAGATGAGAACATCTTTAAAATGAGAACAAAGAGAACACTTTTAGTCCTTTGATTTCTTTAATCGGATAGTTTAAAAACTGTCACTTTTTTAGGCCATTGATTTCATTAATCAGATTGTTTAAAAACTGTCACTTTTTTATCTTCTGCTTAACTATATACCTGATGCATCAATGCATACACAAGTGTTTGTCTATATGGCTGATCTGATGCATCAATGCATATAAATATCTAAATTGTTAATATTATAGAAATAATTTTGATGTTAAGATTTAGAATGTAAACTTGACTTTTGGGTAGTTATGAGTGAACATGAACGTAAAGGAGAAATGCTAAATTACAAGTTTACCCATGTTCTCACTGTTGTGCATCTTAAAATAGTTCTCCCTTGAACCTCACGCTATGTGTGTGTGTGTGTGTGTGTGTGTGTGTGTGTATAAAGGAATATTAACTTATTGGAGCCACCATTGTAGGTGATTGTTGTTAAGACTTAAGCATACTCGGAGTCTAACTAAATTCTAGTGTTTATCATTGAGCTACTATCATGTGAGTTACACTAACCTATATATTGTATTAGTGTGAAATGTACATGTGTTAATTATGTGAAAGTGTGACTTATATGTTGATATGTGAAGTGAAGGGTTGCGTTATATTATGGTGAAAACATAGCTCGGGCACAGTCAGACACATGAAATCTTTGGTACGGCTTGGATAGTCAACTGTGACCCAAAGTGCGAAATTGTCGTCAGTGCACTATGTCGGTATTATGCGAATTGATATGTGATCATGGATTGTTATGTTATATGTACATGCCTAGCGTGGTATGTAAGTGCGTGTGCTAGCTAAGTTTTATGCTTATTGTTGTTGATTTAATTCTTTCAGGATATGATCGCGGGAAAGCTCCAGTAGTGTGAAGGCAGCTCATCTACAAGCAAAACGTTTTCGCTGTCTAGTTATTTGTTTAATTATTTATTTTTATCAAACATATTTAACTACATTGTAATTAACTCTTTTGGTTGACTGAACATTGTACGACGTGTAGTTCTAGATGCGGAACCTCGTCACAAATATTGGTGAAATTAATATGGATTACTCATTCTGATTTACATTTGTATATTTATATTTATTACAAAAAAAATTTGGGCATTACACTGTCTATCTCTCTAAAACCTTGCGGCAAAAAACACACAACCTCTCTCTCTCTCTTTAATCTTCAGGAGACAACACTCACGACCACATCATCGTCGTAGCTTATCAACCACCACAATCGCCATAGCACATGACCACCACCATCACTATAGTTGTTACTTTACTATGATTTTTTAATCTGTTGCAATTTATGTTATTTTTAACGAAGTAAAAAATGGTATCGACATTAGACTTTTTAGCCGATGTTTATCTATCCAGTTTTGTGTTAATTTTTTCTTTTTGTTATTTCCTGTGATGTCGCCTTAGCACACGACCACCACCATCACCATAGCTCATTGACCACGAGCCGTAACACACGACACTAGTGAGTTTGTAACTTTGTATTAATTAGTTATTTTTTTAAAAGTTGATGTAACAAAATTTTACTTTGTTTCCGTTTAATGCAATTAACTTGTTAGTTTGTTATAAAAAGAAAATAACTATTCAACTCTAGTTATAATTTACTTTAAGTTCTTTCTTATAACCTTACCCGCTACCATAATCAAGTTGGGCATCTAGCAGGAAAGAGAGGAGAACACCAAAACTAATCTTTCTAACCTGCTAATACCCCCACCCACCCACCTTTCTCTCTATTTCTCTCTTTTTTTTCTCTCCTCTCTCCTTTCTCCTTTTAATTTAAACAAAAAAATAAAAAAGAATTTGAGGAAAGATTAAGGAAAGGTAAACTAAGTTGTAGAGAAAGAGAAGGAAAAGGGATTTAATGTGGTACTAAAGTGTCAAGAGGCAAATGAAAGTGGTGTAATGCTAATGTAACAATTTTTTTTCAAATTAGTAAATTAAAAAAAAAACTATAGAACCACATTAAATAAATAAAATATAACTTTCTTTTGGGAGCAGCAAAACCTCACCACTTAACCTAGTCCTATATCTACGGTTCCTTCACTATAGGACTTAAACTCAATATCTTAAAAAATATTTTAAACATCAAATACCGTTAACCAAATGTCTTTTGATAAATAAAAAATAACTTGTGCATATTACACAAATATGTCAACTTTAATCATTAGTTGATTTAATAAAAGTTTGAAAGCTTTATAAGTCTATGTTAGACCAAGCGTATGGCATTGGGTGCTAACATCTGGTAGCCTTTTTGATTCCGGTGATATAATATATGTGAGTGTATAACCTACATTAATAACTATAATTAATTAGTGTGACATGTCTAATATTTTAGAGAAATAAGTTAAAGTAGTAGTACCTCTTTGTAAAGCTTAGCTAGTAAGATAAAGAGAGGACCAAAACTCTAGAAGAGTTGGAAAAAGAGGTTTTAAAAAGTGAGTTTCTTTATATAAACGTGGAGCCGTGGAGAGAGATGTGTGGGTTGTAGGATGATCAGGATACTTCAGGTCCGGCCCACTTTATCAATTATTAATTTATTATGCACTGTAGTAGTGAAGTTGCACACCCAAGCTGCCACATATATTAAAACAAATTTATGACCCACTTTATTATCAAATTATACAACAACATTATCCAATCCTGTTAGAATAAGATATAAAGAAGGCTAGATATAGACAGTCGTACCTTTATCTGAAGTAGAGAAACTGTTTCCTGACTTATTATCAAACTAGGTGATAGGCCCACATAAATGTGGGCTTGTGTTTTACGTTTTATTTGGCAAGTATCACTTAGTGTGTAATTAAAACACCATGAGTTTAGGTTTTAGTTTGCTACAATAATCAAAAGCCATAAAATAAATATAT
>JAUEJL010100139.1:0-13321 GCA_032274825.1 Drosophyllum lusitanicum
TGGCGAAACTGTTAATCCAGTTTATGATATTATGACTTCCGCTGCATTAAATTGCTCTTATTTAAAAAGTTTTTTTTTTAAATGGTGGATTTTCGGAAATCACGGTGTTACATATATATACAGAGAAGTACATTTGAGAACCGCAAAAACCATTTGCAACCACTATTAATGTTCATTAATGACTCATTAGTAGGGATATTTAATGAGACTCGATTCCCAAACAATCCCGACCCCATATATACTTTGTATGGGTGGATTTAAGTCACAGAAACACCATTTGGCTGTACTCATTTGTAAAATATCATTTGGTTACCAAATCTATCATCAAAACCCTAATTTTATGCATGAATCTAACATCATTCTTTCATATCTTTCTGGAAATCTAAACCGAGATTAGGTTTTATAAGTTTGCCTATGGAGTACCACGAAATTAAAGCCAACGAGACTATAAATTTTCATTCACCAAGCCTCCATAAAAAAAGTAAAACACATTATTATATTTTCTGCTTCATTATGCTTGATTAATTTTGGATTTATTATCTTAATGGTCCCTCGAAAAATAAAAGATCCATTATCGATCTATAGGGAAAATGATTTGTATACAACATTATTTTTCATATACAACAATCATTGTTTTTATGTTCTACAAACCTACTAACTCTATTTCTCAATCATTGTTTAAAGGTATTGTGATCCTAACATATATATTATTAGTGTATATGATGGATAAGTGTTATACACAAATTATTTTACAGCAGGAAAAATGCCTTTTGCAACGACAAATATCGTTTTTGTGGGATAAAAATTTTGAAAGTAAAAATTATAAAACATTTGGTGACGACATTATCGTCGCTAAAGGTCAAAACTTAGTTTATCTCCGGTAAAAGTTAAAAAGTAATTGTCATTTAGTGGGTATTTGGCAACGACATCATGTCGTCGCAAAAACCTATTCGTTTGTTTTTGTTTCATTTTTCATGTAGCGTGTCCATATGTAGAGGTTTTATGAGTTTCATGGTACCCTATTATTGGTTCGGTAGTCAGCACTCTTCTTGCTGCTTTTGTAAAATGTTTTTGTATACTTTGTTACGCTAGCTATTGCCTACAATTTTTAAAAGATTAAATATCTATTTATAATGTAATATATGTATCACTTTAAAATGTAAAATGGTCCTTAATTAATTAATTAATTAAGATATATAAGAAAATGCAACGAGGGAAAAAGGATTTGAATTTTTATACGGAGTAGATATGGCTCATGGCAAACATGTCAAACTCATGCAAATATTTAAAAAATAAAACTCGTTACAACTTTTATTTAAATTCCTAAAATATGGATTTGAATTTAAGATCGATTTGAATGTGTGACAATTTTGTTTAAGAAATAATATTATATTATATTAAATACAAGAGCAAAAATTCAAACAATAATACAAAGTAATACTATCAAGATAGAGATGAAAATGACAAGGCTTTGTTTTCAAATCTCATCACTAATATTTTCAAGTTTAGGTTTCAGTTTTCTCACTTATTTTTCGTAATTTTGAATAATACTTATATGGTTTAAAAATATGACATGTACTTTTTCACCCAATAACACATATTACTACCAAGTTTAATTGAGACCTTGTGTTGGTTATATATATAGAAAAATACTCACACATATATTATATATCTGTTTTTGATGGGTTCAGATTTATAATTTAAGAAAAAAAATCATGTGAGAACTATTCTTAATACGGGTACCATGAGTATCATTTATAATCAATATTAATGCTCATTAATGACTCATTAATAAAAAATCAAAATTGATTCTCGTGATACTCGCATTAAGAGTAGTTCTCAAATAAACTTTCCACTGTAATTTAAAATGTTATCATCGATATTTATGATTGGTTTTGAAGTAAAATGTTGGTAGTATTTATAAATTTTCTTTTTGAAAAAAATTGTTTACAAACTAAATCTTAGTTAACATAGTTTGAAGTAAACATTCTAATGGTACGTTATAAATTTTGTCTTATATATCTAGTTAATAATTTGGGTAATAAATATTTAAATTTAACATCGTGTGTAAAATTAAATTAAATTACTATAAAGAAGGAGCATGACAATCTGGGGTAACCTCAAGTCACTAGCTAGGTTCAGTATGGAGATTCTTTTAGCTTTAAATTGTTTTTGCCCTACTCTACGAATTGGTGAAATATCACTTTCTAACCAAATAGTAAAAAAAATATTTAAAAGAAAAAAGAAAATACCCTTTTATTTATTTTAGGAATTTAGAATTATATTCTGGTATCCTTTTCTCACTATTAAGCCTGTCTTTTTCATGAATTTCTGATTTTATGGTTATTTAATATTTTGGGTTTTTCAAAAATTATTCTGGAATATTTTAGCTAGCTGCAAATAATGATGCTTTATATAACTACCTTACATAAATACCCTTCAGTTAGTTTTCTTTTAAATAGAGCCTTATTTTTGCAACCTTTTATTTCATTATGTATATAAATATAACTACTTTGCCAAATTATGGATGGGTTAAGTACTTCTTTTTGGTTTGATAGATAGGTTGGACAAAATAAATTGTGTGAGATTTTTCCTAGAACTCTTAGGAAAGAAAAAAAAAACAAGAGAGTGTTAGTAGGAGAGAAAGGCATATACATGGGGAGCAGGATCTTAGGTTTGGGATGAGAGTTGGGTAGGCAACTTAAGAGCTAGGGAGTAAAGAAGAAATCAAAATTTTGTTGCAATGTCTAGATGAGGTACACTTGATTCAAAATCAATATAAGCCCTACAACTGACCATTTGGTTCAAAAGGAGTCTTTGAAGTCATACATCTTCTTTAAAAGCAAGGATTAATATTATTGTTAATTATAAAAAGTTTCAAAGGTTTAGAGCTCAAGTTAAAGGACAAAGGTGTCTTCAAATTGTATTGTAAGTAAATGGTCTGAGTTAGCTCCAATAAAAGTAGTATGTGTGATGAACGATCAAAATAGTTGTATATAGCAGTGTGTTTTGACAATGTCGATTTTCTTGTGTAGGAAGAGATTTCAAAGTGGTAGGGGCCAGCCGGCTAGGAAGTAATTCTTTGCCAAGCATTTGAGATATTATCAATTTGAAAAAGTTTCTTGGTTTTTAAAATTTCAAAAAGCAGTTTGGGAAATGATCGATATATCATTGGTGTTTGATGTATCTATGTTACATCTCTTAAATTGTGTTTAATATATTTTATTACAGTTTAGTATCACATTTTATATTAGTAATAGTTTAGGAGATTTTGTGTAAATACCTTAAATTGTGTTCAATATATTTTAGTACAGTTTAGTATCATATTTTATATTAGTAATAGTTTAGTATCTCTTAAATTGTATTCAATATATTTTAGTGCAGTTTAGTATCACATTATATTAGTAAGGCCATGAGTATAGTAATACTGAACCCAAATTAACCCAAATGTCACATCAGTTGCCACATCAGCTTTTCTTCCTTTTTTCTTCCCAACCCCAATTAACCCAAAACCCAAGTAGCACTCATCCAAAATCAACTCAAACAACTCAAATATTTTCTCTCTCCTAACTCTCTACAAAACCAAAAAAACAAAATTCGGGAGTCTCGGGTGCACGAAGCCAAAATGGAAAAAAAAGGGGTAGCCCGAAATGGGTGTAGTGGTGTTCCCGAAGGAACCCACCCAACCCAAATAAACCCCTGGGAAGGGCTATGCACCCAACCTAATAGTTTAGGAGATTTTGTGTAAATACCTTGAGGGTATAAATACTAGCTTGTTGCTCTTCAAAAAAAATAAATACTAGCTTGTTAGTTCTAATTCTACGAAGCAATACAATTTATGTTACAAAGTAACTGTGTGCTCTTAGTGTTCTCTCACAATATTCATACATATATCCTAAGATCATACATATTTTGTGTTATTGCTTCAACTTGGATTGATACAATTGGCCCCTACAATCTCATGTCGAAAAGACGTAATACTAGTGTGCTTCAAGGCAAAAGGAATTCAAATTGAACAGTTTTTAATGTAAAGATGGCAGTTTAGCTCTCAAGATTTCATATGTTTCGAGGTGTCAAAAAGTTGTAGACTATTCTATTATCTAATGGTATGCAAGATTTTTGAGTTTGTTTTCTGCACCGGGAGATGATTCTTCCACTGATGAAATTGATTCATCTATCAAACATGAATGTTTCACTAACTTTTACATAAGCTTCAAGAATGTTATACTATATATGAAAGAATCAATTTCTTTCGTAGAATAATCATCTCCTTTTTGCACTTTGCAGAAGACGATATTTGGGCTTTGATTGTATATATCTTTGGTGATCAACAATATACTTGCTTTTCAAAATTAAAATAAAAGACTCTTCACTTCATATTATGCTCCATCTCTCATTAGTTACGTCAAATATACCCTTACTTTTAAAAAAATCATTGGCAAATATATGTTAACAACAACATTAAGTTCTCTCATTTTAATTTTAAATTTATCTATTTTGCACCAAGAATTCGTGTGTCTTAGGCGAAACTAGCTGGAGCTGGGGGTGGGGCTGGGGCCGATTAATTGATAATCTCAAGCCATATCCATAAGCTACTTGGAAAAGCTTTTATTTTTAGGATTATGAGGGATTATGTTTTGAATAATTCCCTCAAGATTTTAACACCCGAACGAAGCTAAAGGGCTGAAGATTATGAAAACTAGAATCTAATACTCCTATAAGCTCGTTGCCGAACACACCCTTCGTGACAAGCAAAAGTTCAAATTTAGTGTATAGACATACTTGATTGTTATCGAAGGGTTAAAACTTGAAACATCTTTTTACACACAAAAATAATATAACTTTATCAATTTTCTTGCATGATATCCAATTTTTGTTGTTGATATTTTACTATTTATAGTAAAAGTATTAGAATAACTAATTAAGGTTTTATAAATATTACTATACTATTTTTTAAAATTGTCAACTCGGTTAACTATGGTTAATTTAATATTCTATGGTTCAATGCTTATAGAAAAAGCTTCAACGTAATAACTTAACTGAAAAGGCAACACTAGAAATGTAAATTAAGTTTATTTATTTTTCCAATAATATATATTAAACCTAGCACTAACGACCCACAAATTTGGCTTCGAGCATCGTAACTTTCAAAATTCAAGTGTTTAATATGTTTACTTCGTAAAGAAAGGGTTGTTTTATTATTATTATAGTTTTCTCTATTTTATTTTAAATAAGAAAAAATACATCGGCCACCAAGTCACTATTATGTTATTGTCAAGTCAACAAAACCGATCTAACCTTAGCATCTTGCTTATCTATTGTATGCAATATGCCATCTACTATTTTGTGTCAAACAAAATAGTAAACTTTCAGAAACTATATATTGTATGCAATATACTCTCAATTACAAGTTGTGAAGCTGTTTTTTTGTTCTTGTATCATTCTTTTTTTTTAATTTACTTTTTACGTACTTGAAAGGAGGTTGTTCATTTTACGAGTATAAACACGAAAAAAAGTTTTCCTCCTTTTCACCTTGTTTGCAAGAACGCATAAAAATCATAAACAAAAACAAAATCACCTTTAGAATGTGATTTCATCTGCTTCTTTGTTTTGGGGCTTTGTCTGCTTCATTCCTCGACCAACATCATATATGAGATGCCACTTGGTACCTTGATTACCTTTTTCCTGTTGTAACAGCTTCCATATTTGGTGTTCGATTTATTTGTTTATACAGTAATGTAACAATTTCTAGATTTAGAGTTCATCTGTTTCAAGATCAATTTCCAGTTCTGCAAAAGGTAAATATATAATGATTTTATGGCGTTGTATCTAGATTAATGCTTCATGTTTCTGGTTATCTATTAAAATATTCGTTGATTTCAAATGTTTGAAAAATATGAAGTTTTTCAGATAAACAAAAAAAAAAAAAATAACATAACAAATAGGAAAAAAATAAATGCAAGTTTACAAATAAAATTGAAAAAATTGAGCACATAACAATGGGGTAAACTACACAAGGATACAACAAACTTGGTTAAACTAGTATTGTATATAATGATATGTTACCTTGCACAAATGTCAGGTTTAAAGAAATTTATTTATTAATATGGAAATTGTATAGTTTATTATATATAATGACATTTTAGGTTAAATATTTATGTTTTAAAGTCTTTGTCATAACATATGAGAAATAATCATATATGTTATTAGTTGTTTTTATGAGTTTTCAAAGTCATCCATAATTTATAATAATATCGTATCATATTCATATAAAACATAACTTTTATATTACATTTAACCTTTCATTACTCACCACAGAATTACGTTAGTTTTTTTTCTTTCATTAGAGGATCCATTACTCGGTTATGTAATGATCATAGGATCTGTATTATACACGCTAACTATTAAAAAAAAAGAAAGTGAAGCTATATGTCTCACCTAAACTACACACCAGCCATGCAACTTTATCTTTGTGAATATTTCCAACGTCTAATCCATCTCCATGCCGCGACGGAGTGAGAAATGTCAAAATCACCGCGTATTGCTCATAACATGTGGGCTTCCATAAGTAGGGTAGAGATCTGTACACAAAAAGAAAATGAATATAAATAACAATTTTATTTATTATTAACTTGTATCATATATTATTAACTAGTTATATATTTTAATTTTTATGTATGAATGAATAAATTGTCTCTAGAACACCACGGGTGTAATCGTATAGAAAAATGATATATCCTTCTAATATTTCTTCCTACTTTATCCTTCTACTCACTAAAAGATGACATGTGGAATCCACTAATTCTCTTTCCTCACCTCCTCCATTAATTTTAACACTTGTGTTAATCTTGTGAGTAGTAGAATAAGTAGAGAAAAATAGTAGGAGGATACGTCATTTCTCAATTGGATGTGTTGTTACTTGTTGTGTATCTGTTTTAAAATTAAATTAAAATTATTTTTACTTGACTTTTTCTCTCAGTTTTCTTCGTTTTTTGGAATATTCACTTGTATTTAAACTTTTCAATTACAAAGTACAACATGCACCCTTCTTCTTCATCCTCAAAAACTCTCTCTAGAAATGGAGACCGGCTTCAAACTTCGAATCTCTAAACTCTTCCAAACGTCCTTCAACTCTTGCCGGACTAAACACATCTCCGACGTCGCTGATCAGCCGTTTTTCTTCCCGGAAAACCGCCACCACCGACAACTCATCGATCTTTTCTCTCCTAAACCTCAACCATTTTCCTCAACTAAACAAAAACCCCAAATCTCCCGGCCAAAAATATCCGACAAACAAACCCATTTCACGAGGGTTACAGACGCCGTAAATTCACACTCTGTTGCACTTCCTCCGCCTCTGTTCTACGAAAAAAAACCGAAAACCACCAAGAAAAAGAGAACCCATTACCGGAAAACCGTCAAAAGCCAAGATTATTCATCTATTACAGATAATTACTACTATGATTGTTGCAGCAGTGATGAAGATGGCGAAAGCGACGATGAAACTACTCTGTTTTCATCACGATCATTTTCTTCTGATTCGTCGGTATCTTTTCGCAAAACCAGACGACGTCGTTTACCTCAGAAGAAATCCAAGAAATCCGGTGGCGGTGGATGCAAGGATCGGAAAGCCACCGATGTAATCCCGTTGAAAGGTAAAGGCAAATTCGTGAAAGATAGTGTTGCGATGGTGAAGAAATCAAGCGACCCACATGAAGATTTTAGGGTTTCGATGTTGGAGATGATTGTTGAACGACAGATCTTTGGAGCTCAAGATCTTGAGAATCTTTTGCAGTGTTTCCTTTCGCTAAATTCGGAAGAACATCACAGCGTTATCTGTGAGGTATTCACTGAGATTTGGGAGACTCTGTTCTCTGACTGGCTTTGATTAACCTTTTACAACTCTGTTTTATTCTTTTGTTTTTTCTACTTTTTTTTAAAATTTTTAATTTTGGTTAATTATTGTTATCCTGATTAAACAAGGTTAGCTTAAATCTACTAATTATGTGATTATTATGTTATTTAATTTTAACATTAAGTTTACTTAATTACTTATGCTGTGTTAGTTTTTTAATTCTGAATATAGGAGACTTGTTTTGAAATCTTGTAAACTGAAAAGCATCCATGCATATAAATTGACTTTAGAAAAAGGTGATATAGAAGTTGTGCACATTAATAGTGGTGATTTGCATTGTTTGTAGTTTCTTTCTTTCTTTTTCTTTTTTCAAATTAATTTTTATAATTGATAAATCAAAAAGTATCTGATTTTTGACTTATTATTTCTAACTAGTTTAAGTTCAAAAAGCAGCCTTGTTTATAACTTTACTAAAATTCAAAACCATATCCTACTTCACAAATAATTAAACAATAAGCATGACAGATTAGAATTTCAAATTAATATATTATATTAGAAGATAGTTTAACTTTGCATCATACAAAATCTAAAATTTGTAAGTTTTAAAACCATAGCGACATTTTAGCCGGCAATATCAACCTATCAAGTGTATTAAATATATGTCAAGGTTGCTAAAGTTTGGTAATTAACAAATATATAAGATTATGATATGTGTATATTGCTATTTTAAAAAATATGTGACAGTCAAACGTGAGTAGCATTAGTAAATAAATTATTTAAAAATCAAAATAAAATGATATTTGAACAAACATTATTTCCCACAATTTTATGACATGTACAAGCTTTCCGTGAAGAGAGACTTTGGGAATTACTAGGTGCTAAAAAAATAACAAATCAAAATAAAAGCACTTTTTCGAAAAAGCAAAAAAGTAGCTTTTTAATAAATTAGATAATAAAAATACAGTTGACAAATTGGTTAAGTGAAATTTACTTTTTGTTGTAGTTCTCAAGCCACACACGTGGTGGTGTTTAAATTTATTCGTACTTGATAATTACGTGTGAAATTCCATTCAAATTTATATTTAAAAAATCCTCATACCTAGGGATGTTTAAAAAGAAATTGAAAAACCGATCCCGCCTCGCATGAACCGAAATTAAAAAAACCGATATCTGAAAAACCCGTAACCCTAAAACTAGGGTACCCGTTAAACACGAGACGGGTACGAATTTTAAAATTCAATATCCGGGGGTAACCGCCCCGCTCCTCATGCTTTTGACTTGTTTTAAAAAATATAGATTTGTTAATATGAAATAACAAAAGCCACTAGAAAATTTAAATTCATCAAAACTACCTACCTAACTTACCTCTAGCAGCCCACATTGTCTCCCTGAATTCTTTTTTTGAGCTTCGACATTGAGAGTTTGCAAGCTTGCAACGGTCGAGAGTTCAACATGTAGACACTGAAATAGTCAACAGTGCCGACTTCAAGCCTATCTGTTTTTTGTTTCTACGAGGCTCTCATCGAATATATGTTTGCTTTCTCCAAGTGATTTATTAATTATTATTGAATTATCTCAATCATTGTTTATTGTTTCATTATGAATATGAAATTGCTAAAACCAACAAAATGAAAAACAACTCAGTTTTAGGCTACCCGTGACCCGATCCATGGATACCCGTCTCTCTTCAGGTACCCGCTGTCTGCTGTTCAGTTTCGGTTCATAAAATTAGGTACCCGCCCCGCGGTGGTGGTTTGCAAAAAATCAACTACACGCCCTATGAACACCCTTACTGATATCATAATTTACACATCTGAAATAAGAGTTTTTGTATAATCTTTTTATTATCCGGAGACATTACATTTATTAATGTTATATCACTAACTCGTCGCTAACAGTCAACTATCATAACACCGATCAATGTTTTCATTAACTGTCACATCAACACTGATATGTCTTTGAAAAGTTACTGTTGGAAGGAGCAAAAACAAATAAAAAAACTTTAAACAAGGGAGACGGTTTGTTACAATCACCACGAGGTGACTCATCATCACAAGCTCAACCACGACCAGCCTCAATGGTGGTCACGAGCTACACGCCTTGTTTCGCGAAAATATCATATAAAACTTAATGCTTACAACAATCAATTTACCACTCGTATAATATACAAAATAACCTTTTAAATCAGTAAGTCGCCGGAAATGTTGACCCAAAAAACACCCATAACTCGATTACCGAATACATGAGCAACACAACATTACAACTAATCAAACTACTTCTTTTGTTCCTATGCTAGCTCGTTATTCCCCTTCCGCCTGCGCGAATAAGGATGCTATTAGTAATTTTTTTATTTATTCTTTTACTCACATTAACTATATTAAGTCAAGTGTTAAATCAAATAGTCAATAGCGTAAATGAAAAAATAAAATTAATAGATCACACATGCTATTATTTAATGAATATAATAATATGAAGCTCTAGTTAAATCAATAGTGAAATGAGAAAATAAAATTATAGATCACACAAGCTATTATCTTCTAATATAAATAAAATACTAACTTGCATGAAATTTACTGCACTATGCTAGCCATTTAATTATAAAATTAATTTAATTGTTTAATCTTTGACTAGTTATTTAATCAAAATAAGAATCTCAATTTTAACTTTGTTAGTTTGACTTCGTGGACTTCAAATTAGTACATTATATGCAATTTGAATGAATTCTATCTATGTGACCAGTTTATATTTTAGTAAATCTTTCAAATTGACTTATCTTTTAATAATAAGGATTTTGATTACCTATAAAAATAAGATAAATTAATTTTTAGTTTTTAAAAATTGTAACTTTTTTTATGTATGAAAAGTTGAAAACTAATTAAAAGGTAACTACTTATAAGACCATACGTAGCACTCTTCCCCAACCCAAATCAACTCAAATGTCACATCACTACCACATCAGCTTTTTTTACTTTTTCCTTCTCAACCCAAATCAACCCAAAACCCAAGTAGCACCCTTCTCAATCAACCCAAATATTTTTCTCTCTCCTCACTCTCACTAAAAAACCAAAAAGAAAAAAGAAAAAAAATGAAAAATGAAAAAGCCTGTCATTACGTTTGGTTTGGCAGACCCAATTGGGGTGGAACCCGAAACACCCGTAGGGGTGTTCATTGGGAACCCAAATGAACCCAAATGAACCCGATGGTGTTCGGGTATAGTGCTATACATGGCCTAAGTATTTTTTAATTTTATGAAGACATGAGTTATGACTGCCATTTTTAAAAAGTGAAATTATTTTTTATTTTTATTCACAGTCCTAAGGGGTGTGTTTATCTTCATTTTAATAATAATAATTATAACAATAGCAATAATAATAATAATCTAATATTAATAAAAACACTAACATAAATAAGTTTATAGGAAATCTTAGCTATTGATTTAGAAAGAAAATATAATTAATTAATAAATATAAACCATCAAGTAGGGGAAGGGGGGATTTCTTTATTTCAAAATGGTTGATTATAAGATATTTTAATTTGTTTCTTATTCTTTTTATTCATTGAGTTGTCCCAAGCAAGAGAGAAAGAAGTCGATTTTTTTCATCTTTTTTAGAAAAGGACAATTTTAGGTAAAAATTGAAATTCAATTGTAACGTTTGTTGGATTTAAATTTTATTTTTATTTAATCACAAATTCATAATTATTAGAAGAAATTTCGTATATTTTCTTCTTAAACCTTATAATATCGTATTTATTCAAGCTAATATACAAATATCATATTTATCCCTTATAACTTTTAAAATATCATATTTATCTTTTACAACTTTTAAAATATCATATTTAACCAAAAATTTAGTTTTATCACTTTAAGATATTTTATAATCTTTTTAATTATAACCAATGAAGACTTTTTTTAAAGGCAACGGTAAATTCTTGTTCTACCCCTGATTGTAATAATAATGATCGATAGTTATACAAGAAATACAATCACGTCTTTTCATATTATGATATAATGTTTATACCGTAATTAGATGATGACATGTGCATTCCACTAATTCATACTAAATCTTCATATTTCATCCTTCTATTCACTAAATTATGACATGTGCAATCCAGAAATTCTTTTTCTTCACATCCTCTATTGATTTTGACAATTGTTTTAATATTGTGAGTAGAATGAATAGAACCTCTCTATTCCTAAATTTACACAATTTGTCCAAAACAAGACTAGGGTTCATAACCATGGGGAACACATACTTTTCTAACACCTTGTTACCAATCTGCTACAATGCATTTGGTTACTTCGCTCTTTACCCACTTAACTGTGACATGTGTAAACCAATTTCTTTATCTAATATTATCTTTTAATTTTGACATTTGTCTATATCTAGTGAGTATGAATATGAGTAAAGATTTAGTAAAAAGATATAAAACCTTTCTTTATTAACCTAATATTTTGTGTGAATGTATATTTTATATAAGTTGAATTTTGATTGAAAAGAACAAAATACGATGCATGAATTTAATCAAACTGAGTAGTATTATTGGAATCAGCCTTATGGACAAATTTAACCACAATTTATTAATATGGAGAACATGATTTTCACTATTTAAAATTAATATAAAACCATATGAATTAGGTAAGAGACCGATTCGAATTAATTAATTTTTTCTTAGAATATATAAAATTAATTTGTTTGCACTATGTACGTGACAAACGAGTCTAGTAGAACAAAACACATACACCCAAACGGTGCATACACCCCAACATCTAGCAGAACCTTTTCGTACTTAACAGTTTGAAATTAACACAAAATGACAATAATAATATTTTTAAATATATAAAAACTGAATTTTTTAAATTAAAATCAGGATTGAATTTGTGATGCAAATATATTATTTTAAAAAAAAAAACGTTATATCATGGTGTATGAAAACGTGTCATGTGGGTGTGATATATGAGATTTAAAGGGCCCAACCTGCAATAAGTTATGACTTCAAATTAATTATCTCGTACAATGAAAGGAATAGGAGTCTAAATATTATATTAATATTATATTATGTCAATTTATTTATTATTTATATAGCCAGATATAGTGGTTTTATAGGATGGGTAGCTACATCTAAAACTATACCTAAAACCTACAACTGAGCAGGAATAACTTTTTGTTTAAAACAAAATAAAATTCTATTTTCTCTGCTTCGTTCTCGTATCTATTATTTTTACTGGATACTAGACCATCTCTTAGAAAGAAATGTGAGGGAATCATTTAAAAAGGAAAAAAAATATTTTAGTCTATTTTATTCTTATCTATACTATATTATAAAATATTTAAACCTTTTATTTAAACTTTTAAATTTTAAATGTTTTGAAATTACTAAATTACCCTCGTATAAACTAAATTAAGTAACTATTAGATATAGTTAATAAGATTCTTATATTCCATTTTAATAACTAAACTTTACATA
>JAUEJL010100150.1:0-13321 GCA_032274825.1 Drosophyllum lusitanicum
GGTAGGGTGGGGTTAGGGAGGGTGTGGGGTAGGGTGGGGTGGGGGTAGGGGTGGGAGGGGGGGGGTGGGGTGGGGGAAATATTTGATTTATTTATTAAATAAATAATAATAAATAAATTAATATTAAATGGGTCGATCCGGGTCAAGGTCTAATAGTAATTTATCCAAACCCAATTAAATGGATCTCCATGTTATTGGATCCGATCCAAATCCAATTAAATGGGTCGACGGGTCGGGTCAGGTCAGATCTTTGAAAGATTCGATCCGATCTGCTCCATTAACAGCCCTAGGCCTACCCCCTTGGTGCCATTGGAGCCCGCTAACCCTTTGCAAGGTGTGTTCAGAACATGTGACAACTGAACACCAAAAACCTGTGGCACGGACAACACATCAATGTACTCGGTACCATACATTTTGGAATGACTTTCACAAACTCTGTGTTTTCAGTGGTACTCTTTGGTAGCTGAGTACCCTTGAACTTGACAATGGTAAATTAGTGTACGTTGACATTGACTTTGATAACACGTTCACACTTTCTTCTCTGTAAATACAGATGATATAGGAATACTCGAAACAGAAGATGTTATGTTGGTGTCCTTGGATTAACTGTTCTCACAGTATGTTCTTTTACCAAGTTTCAGACCAACGATCGGTTCACCCCCGGGAAACTGAAGCCTCTAGTTCATTTTTCTTCTTGCTGTTATAATAATCAGCCAAACCACCACCAGATAGGTTAAAACAAGACCCATCAAGGTTTTCCTAGTACTCCCATTCCATTATCGAATGTGATTTGCTCAAATTCCTTCACTTGGTCCTCTTACATGGACTGTGACATGTAAAGCAACACGAAGAAGTTGTCGAAATTCGATTAGTGATAAGTAACAGAATTGAATACAGATAACTTCATGAAATCAAATCAGACAAAGGGTATCAATTAGTGTAAAATATGGTAGCTCATACTCCACATACTTGTGCAGTTGTGCCCCCTAATCAAAACAACTTTAGAAAGTATGGATACTTGATTATGATATGTTGACTGCAGTACTTGTGTATTTCAACTGTTAATGTTTTAATCAATAATGGAGAGACATTAAAAAGATAGAAAGGAATTTGAGGCCTTATCTTCCAAAGGGACAACAAATGCTTAGTACAGACTGAATAGGAATTAACAGAATAAAGCAATTGCACAAAATACCAGGTACAATGAGCTGTTTTTGGCAGGTGATTAACTTGTAGCTATGTATGGATTATTAATTTTAGGAAACTCTATGTTTGTAGCGTATATTATTCTTTTTCTTTTTTATAAAAAGGTGTTGCTTTTAAACCTCCACGTAAATAAAGCCTAACCCACTTACAATTGCCATGAATAAGAAGCTGAATAACTTCAAATTTAATAGAGAGATAATTTAGCAACATAATAATAATAATAATTATTGTTTGTCAAATAAACATATATTGGTCGTCGTAATATGTAGAAACTACACACAAACATCCTACAAGTTGTCAAATACGACGTGGTTTTGAGACGGAAATTATACACAGACATCAAACATACAAGAGGAACTGCAAATTTATTTAAACAGAGGCAAGTCTTATTAGACATTTGTTTAAGAAGTCTAATACATTTCTGCTAGAAAGCAACATATATAGGGCATTTAAAACCATCTACTTTTAGTAAGGTAGGTTAAAAGATGACTGAATATTATTCCTGCAGTATATAATATATATATAGGTTTTAGTTTCTGATTCAATTATTGTTGAGCATCAGATTTGGTGATAATCTCCAACATCTTCTCTTTAATCAGTCTCCTCATGATCTTGCCCGAGGGTGATTTCGGTATTTTGTCCACAAATTGAAGCACTCTTACCTTCTTGTACTGTGCTACATTATCAGCTACATACTTCATTATATCTTCCTCACTCTCTTTTGCATCCTTGCACATTACCACATTTGCCCCTGGTATCTCCCCAGCCTCCTCATCAGGTAACCTGCATATTATCAATATCAATATCAGACATGCTTCTACACACACACACACACACACATATATATAGCATTACTCGTTGATTAATGTACAAATATAAGTGTAACTGTAGTTTCCATAATTCTATTGGTAAAATATACGTACCCCACGACAGCGGCATCTTCAACGGAAGGATGTCCTAAAAGTATTCCTTCTAATTCAGCTGGTGCGACCTATACGCATTAAACATATAGAAAACAGGTGTAGATTAGGTGGGGGAGTGTGTTTGCCGTTCAAAAAATATATAAAAAAACATGTCATTATCGATTTTTGGATTAGGTTTAAGGTTTGTAGTAAATATCTTACTTGAAATCCTTTGTACTTGATTAACTCTTTCATGCGATCGACAATAAAGATATCACCTTCATCATCAATGTACCCAATGTCGCCTGTGTGAAGCCATCCTTGCTCATCAATCGTTTGAGCCGTTTCAACTTCATTCTTGTAGTAACCTGTTAAGACCTAGATAAATAAATTTGGATTTGTGAACCTGCCTAGAAGCCAGGGTAGCCTGTGCCACTAGACAAAGCCTTCTGCATAGTATTATTTTTTCAAAATCGTATATTTCTATTTGAGTGCTATTTATCAAGCTAAATTTGTATGTAAGTGCTACTGGAACTATCAGTCTAGGTCCACACCATTGGTTATTATATAAGCTTAAGGAGCTAATGCTTGAAAATCAAGAGAAAGACAAATTTTAGTGATTATAAGAGTTTTAATGTACCTTTCATTACACATTGACTTCGAACACATATTTCTCCAGGGGTGTTTGAAGGTAGAGAACGACCCGTATCAGGATCAACAAATTTCACTTCTAAATTGGGTAGTATATAGCCAACTGAGCGTTTTTTAGCCGTGTGATGGCCCTTGTTCGGGTCTCCATGGGTTAGCGTTATGCAACTATGTTCTGTCATACCATAAGCCTACGAATTATGCAAAAAAATAGTTAGTACTCATTCAGATCATGAATCACATTTCACATATTATATCATGAAAATACGTTTTTAAGATGTGTATATTTCGTTGTGGTTGTTTATTGGGATAACAATTCTGGGGTCTGGACGGGTTCAAGTTTGCGGGTTGGTATCACCCAACCTGAACACGACATGTTTAGTTATTTGTATCAAAAACATCAAATTAAACACAGTTAACGTATGTAACCCAACTCAACCTTCATAACATATTTATTTAAGCAGTCAAATAGGTGGGCGGGTTAGACGAATTGTAAACAAATTGGTTTTCCAAACCGGTTGTAAACGTAAAATATACATGTCATAGATGGATTAAACACGTCGTAAACAGGTTGGCGGTTTTTTAAATTTTACTCATAATTTTAAAAAGGTTTGAAGGGCTTACCCTTATAATTATATGCTACCCAACACAAACATGACCTGTTTATAAATTGGGTTATACGGATTTTGGCCGAGCCTATGTAGACCCAAACATAATCCGTTTTTCGAGAATTGTCACCCCTAGTTCTTTTATTACCTCTTGAATCTCTATTTGAGGGAATTTCCTTTGGAACTCCTTATAAATCTCGGGGGCAAGAGGTGCGGCAGCCGTCATGATCGACCTAAGTTTGAGCTTTGCAAGATCTTCGGCAATCGGATGTTTAACCAACCCTAAAAGTATAGGAGGCACAATTGGTGCAAAAGTGACTTCATGTTCGATTAATGCTTTCAAAACAGTTGAGAGATCATACCGACCCATAACCACAACTTTCCCTTTGTTTCTAAGTGTAGCACACAAGATCCCAGTGAGCCCGTAGATGTGAAAGTACGGAATTAGTCCTAGTATAGTGACTTTGCCTATAAGTTCTGGGCCAACACTAAAGAGGGTTGAGCAAAGGTTGGCTACTATATTTCTGTGAGTTAGCATTACACCCTTGGAGAGACCTGTTGTCCCTGATGAGAAGGGAAGGGCACATAGGTCATTTTGATTTACCGTGCTTTCGATCCCGTTGTTGCTCGCTCTCTCGGCTGCTTCGAGCAATTCACCCCAAAAGATTGTCCCTTGTACTCGCTCTTCGCTTAGTACTATCACCGGTAATCCTAGTTCCTTCACCTGTTATGTTAAGTACGACGATCTAAGAAAATAATGACAAACAGAACAAATAAAAAACGTCTATCATGATACAACTTATAAGCTCGGCTTATTTTTCATAAATTCACTTAGAAATAAATTTACCTTATTGTAAGTACGGTCATCGGTTACAATTAGTTTTGCTTCAGCTAATTCGACTTGTTTTTTGATCTCGGACGAATGACCGGATGGGTTCGAGCCTGAAAAAACACCACCGGCCGCCATTATGCCGAGCGCCACTATCGCGTACTCGATCACATTGGGTAGTACGACAACCACGACATGGCCCGTTCTAAGGCCAAGGGACCTCAATGCCTTTGAAAACCTTCTAACGTCTCTAACGACTTCACCATAAGTATACGACCGTTTAGTGGCAGAGTCGATAAACGCAACATAGTCGGCATACGATTCTGCGTCGTTAAGGACGAAGTCGGGCAACGTGATGTTGTCGGGAATGGGAACGGATGGATAACGACTTTTGAAGACAATTTCATCGTCATCATCTGTTGGTTGTGTGGTTTTTCCCATGGTTGAGGATTAATTAAGGTTAGAATGAGGGAGAATTGGGGGGTATATATTTATAGGAAATTGTAAGTTTGATGATGGTAGAATGAATAGAGCTTAGACATGGTGAGGTTTTAGGATGAGATTAGGAATAAGGTGGGATTGTCATGCTCATTTTCTTAGGTTGGAGATTGTTGAGTCATGTTTCTCATTTCATAGTTTTCTTTATAATTTGTTTTTTGATTTAATATTTAAAACATTTATAATTTGTATCTGATTGAAATTTTGAGAAAACATGATAAGTAGTTTAAAACACTTCAAAATAAGCTGTTAAGAAATGTTCTATATCGGACCAAAAATGCTTTTGGAATATGCTTAATAAAGGGTCTTGGGTTACTCCACTCATATTTAATTGGTTTTGATTTGGAACCCCACAAACTTACATAATAGTATTAAAGCAGGGTTCATCCGTGATTGATCAAAGGCCACACAGACTCCATGTAACTCATAAGTATCGACATGTTAGATGCATAAAAAAAAGAACGACACACATTAGGGAACGTGTTGAGTAATGTCTCACATCGTATAAAACATGATATTGTAATATGCTTAATAAAGAGCTCCGAGTTACTCCACTTATAACTAATAAGCGATCCATCCAAGTATAACTAAGAACCCCATAGTGTATAACTGTCCTACTTTTGAAAGACAGTACTAGGGTTCGGCTTAAAAGATGAAACAGGCTTTAAAAATGGATAAACTGATAGGCCCATATTCATGTACTGGACCAACTCCCGACTATGTTTGGTGTTTTGTTATATTTCACATTTAAGTGTGAAACGTCCAATTTTGTGTAACAACTAACATATATGCATTTATTTTTATGTTATTAATTATTATGCATGTCTAAAGTTATCATTTTCACAACTACTAGAGTAATGAACGAAAACGTACAAACCTTATACGATTGTTAATTTATAAATTTTTTATTTTAAATTAGGATTAAATCCAAAAAAACGTATACAAAAAAATTATGGTATTTCATTTAAAAGTTAATTTTTTTTCTTAGTTAGGGTTTAATTTTTGTGTCATTTTATATCATTTTGCGGTGTTAAGTTATAGTAGCAGCTACTTTGTCAATCACTTTTGTATAAATAAAAGTTTAAGCTTTCAGCTTTAATTAAATACCTTAGCTTCAGATCTTAAAAGATCTAGCTTCATATTCAACTCTGACTTTAGCTAGTTATGTCGGACACAACCTAAACTAATTTTCATTCATTAATCATGATCTTAGTCCATTCATTTTATCACATTTAATATGGGTGAACATGGGCAACAACTAAAATATAACTCTTTCCATTCTCAAAAACTAAAAGTGAAGTCTTCTAAAGGTCTTTGAAAGTGTGTCCTTAACTCAAACCCAAATATCCAGGAATAATGATTCAGATTATTTTTTTAATTTTTAAAGAAAAAGTAAAGTTTTTATACTCTTTTAAAATAAACATAAAGTTTTACCTTTTTTGTATATAATATTAAAGATAAATCAACCGCTTGTCTCTATGATATCGATTATAAATCAACCTCTTGTCTTTATAAAATATCGATGATATCGATTTTTCATAACTACGTACATATTAATTTGTAGTTCAAACGTTATATCTTAATTTATTTATTTAATAAAAAGATATTTAAGATAAAAAAATTTGTGTTGTGCAAAAGTATAGGAAGGCAAAATGGGAAGATCGAATAACGGAGGCATGATGAAACCCGAGTGGAAAGCAATAATGCATAATAGCCAAGATGAAAGAAAGGTCAAGTTGAAAGAGATTTAAAAGTAATTCACTTTTTTGCATTTCTAAGAAAAATCTCCTCAAAAGAATGTATATATATAGTAAATATATATATTCTCATTGTAAAAAATGCATATAAGGGTTAATAATAATAATAATAATAATAATAATAATTCAATATTTTAATATTTCGACTGTTTTAACTCTTAAATATAAATTTTTATCTCTATATTTTTTACACGCAAGTATTTAGGTTTTAATTGTCCAAAACAAAATTTGACAATTCGTTATTGTATACAAACTTACCATATATATATATATATATATATATATATATATAGGGTAGAGATCAAGTAAAAATGATTTTATGGTAAAAAGAGTAAGAGGCAACAATAAAAATCCTTTTTATTGATTAAAACTAGTTTTTTATTGATTTATTTTTTATGAATCCAACATATTCATCACTTTTTACAGAGCAAAATAGATTTTCAAATACAGATTTTGAAACCAAAATTTTGGAAAATTTTGTTGATGAACAAAATGCTTTTATCTAAAAAGTGATGAATATGTTGGATTCATCAAAAAGAAATCAATGAATAACTAGTTTTAATCAATAAAAATGATAAACTAACAATTATCAGTTGATATATATATATATATATATATATATATATTTAATATAAATGGCTATATGACCGTTTGGGTTTTTTTTACAAAGTAGCAATTGAACACATAGAAAATGAAAAAATGTTTGGGTTGGCTCGGGTGGGTGGAACCGAAAGGGGAACCCGATGGGTACCCGTAACGGTGTTTTCGAAGGAACTCAAGCTACCCGAAGAGAACCCTTTAGGTCATGCCATACGCCCAGCCTTAGAAAGAAATTAGAAACTGTATAATTACCAATATATATCATTTGCAAAAGTAATTAAGTAGCTATTTTGTAATATTTACCAAAGAAAAGTAATATTTTGTCAAGCATGCAACGTAAAAATGTTTAGACACCCCCTCGCTGGCCACCATCTCCCGCCTACCACGGCATCCTTAACAAATCGTGGTTTTCTCTCTCTCTCTAAAAGGTTCTTGATCCCTCTCTCTTTAGAAACTCGCGTCCGACTCTATCACAATCTCTATCTTTTCGATCTTTCTCTCCGACGACTCTACCAACGCCACTATCTGTCTACGACGACCTACACCCACCTCCATCTGCCTTCGATCGACCTTTTTGCATCATGCCTTTTTAGACATGTTTCTGGTCTCCGGTTGACGTATAACTCTATCGTAGCCTATGACCATGCACCGCAGGCTCCAGTGACATCTGTATGTAAGAATCCGGCGAGATCTATAAGTGTATCATCGCGATCTATATTCGCCCGAGATCTATATGTACGGCTACGGCCTTCCTCCGACCCAAAAACGGAGACAGGGGAGGGCTGAAGGGTGCTTCCTCCCCCTCCTATTAGCCTAAAGTCCTTGTATATTATAAGCAAGGTTCTAAAAAACGCAGGGCCGGTCCAATTAATTTATGAGCCCTGGGCAAATATTTGAAAAGGGCCTTTAGTTGTATACTTTTTTTTTTATTTTTATACATTTTGATGGATCTATCTCGAAGTAAAAGTAGGTCGATTGGAATTAGAAATTGAAATATGATAAATATAAGCAAATGAAATAAATTTTTAAATGGGCTATTTGTTATAACTACAACACTGATTTAATCTTATAAGAAATCAAACCGACATGTTTCAACCTCTTCAATCTGCTGTTACAGTGTTCCTAGAAACTCAAAAATAGTGTTTAGAACTGATATTAAATTTGGTTTTTATAACATGAATGTAATCTTAAGGGTGCCACTAATTTGAAAAGAACTATTATTAAAAATCGAACTATAAATTTAGCATCAGAGTTCTAATAACAACTTCAACATCTTTTTCGCCTATTATCTATATCACTAACACAAACAAATAAGTCAGTTAATCTGTACAACACTTAAATCCAATACAAAACTAGTAGTGTAATAGAGATTCAGATTCTTCAATGAATACTGAATTGTCAAGAAACCAATCAATAACTTAAATAAGAAATTGCATCACAGAAAAGCGAAAAAGCAAGAAAAACACGAAAAAAAAAACAGAAAATGACATCAAGAAACACCAACAAAGACTTACAAACTGATTAGTATCTCGTTTCTCACTTTTGACCCTTTCGGTAATTGTTGAAACGGGTATTAGTGAATCATTTTTTCCCTAATCAAAGAGAATCTTGGTCCGATCATCAAATCGTTGGTAACAAAAGAGACTGTATACGTCGATTAATAGAGTAAAAGAGGATAGCGAAAATGTCGATCAAATCGACAGTGAGCGACTAAGAGTCGGAAACAGAAAAAGAAAAGATGAACACTAAAAAAACTTCGACCAATTGACAACTAGTGCTACTCGGTATTTATCCAAGTTGAACATAAAGGGCAAACGATTCGTTTCCATGGTTTCAATCAGAACTGTCATGATATCGATCGGGATTTTCAACGAAAAAAAAGAAACGATTCATTTCCAAATAACAGGTTTTGACCTTTTGTTTTCTTCTTGGTAATCACGCAATGCAAAGAACGGAGAGAAATGTGGCCGTGAATTGGGCCCCCTTTTGCCATATTTCTTGGGCCTTTTCCATTATTTAAGTGGCTGGACTTATATATATACCTAAAAGAGACATATTAGAGTGACGGCCCCCTAAACTTTTTGGGCCCTGGGCGGTTGCCCTGGTGGCCAAGGTGTAATACCCGAAATTCAAAATTTATAAAAAGTATTTTATTGGAATAATTATGATGATTTTAGCTATATATTCTTGAGTGGGAAATTTATTAAAGTTGTTGGTCTTATATGTTGATCCAATAAGAGTTTTTAGTTGTGAATTGGACTTGAGATTGTGAATTGGGCTTAGGCCCACAAGAGATATTACATGAGAATATAAATAGGAATTAGGGCACGGCCTCCAACACTATCAATCAATCATTGTTCCATTCATTCAAGAGTGTGTGTGTGTGTGTTGTGTGCCATCTTCGAAGAAATAGAGGAAGAAGAAAGGCAGCATCATTTTGGAACTTAAGAATTGTCAAGGAAATCATCAAGTAATGTTCCTCACTTCGTTAGGATCATGTAGACACTAAATCTTACTCTGTTAAGATGATGAATGGATGTTTGAAATCTGGGTTTTGGGTTTTAGAATGTATGAGAAAAACCAGGAAAAAAGATTTAAGAAAGAACACTTATTAACTGATGAAATACAGATTTGTATTAAAAGGAAAGATTTATATAAGTGAAGAAATGTTTTGCAACTAGAATGAATTAAATTGATTGAGTTTTGAGAAAGCTTGACTTTGGCTATGGAGTCTGTGTTCTCGAACAATGAACTGACAGGGAAGACCTGTACATACCTCCATGCGACTTTCACATGGACTTGTATACATCTCCATGCGACTTTCATATGGCCACATGTAGCCATGCGACTTTCACATAGGCATGTATATACATCCATGCGTCTTTCATATGGACTTGTGTACATCTCCATGCGACTTTCATATGGCCACATGTAGCCATGCGACTTTCACCTAGGCATGTATACACATTCATGCAACTTACCTATATGCTAGTCCATGCGACTTATGTACATGCATATACATTCATGCGACTTACATATATAGTGATCCATGCGACTTATGTATATGTACATACACCCATGCGACTTACATGTAGTGATCCATGCGACTTATGTATGTAAATATATATCCATGCGACTTACCTACATGTTGGTTCATGCGACTTACATATATATATATTGACCATGCGACTTACATATATAGTGGTCCATGCGACTTATTTACATGTACATGCCAGCTCATGCGACTTAAATTGTATATTAGCCCATCCGACTTATGAGATTTGTATGGTCCGGTCTACGAAATGTGTGTAAGCGAGAGACTAGTACCAGGATTGACCCTTTTGGACTTGGATCAGGTGACGGTCAATTAAAGGGTGACCACAAGTAAAGTCAGAAAGTAAGAACTGTGTGACGAGAACTACTGACAGGTGAGTATTCTCACTTACGATCTGAATAGACTATGAATATGAAAGAATGCATATAGATACGTGAATAGCTATGAGTTATGAGATGAACATGATTAGACCGCTTATTTCGGTAGCGGGTAAGAGTAGACCGTTTACTTCGGTAACGGGTATGACTAGACCGTTCACTGCGGTGACGGGTACGAGTAGACCGTTTACTTCGGTAACGGGTACGAGACCAACACTTCGGTGTCGGGTATGAGACCAGCACTTCGGTGTTGGGAATGTTAGACCGTTGTGACGACAACGGGTGAGATGAGACCGTCCTCATAGACGGGTATGACGAGACCACCTACCACGGTAGTGGGTATGAGTTATGAGCCTTATTATATAATCTATTTTGGATTGTAAGTAGTATACTCGCTAAGCCTTGGGCTTACAGTTGTTGTTTTAACTCTTTTCAGGGCATGACCACGGCGGGGCTCCAGTTCTGCGTTGATAGCTCATTTCCAAATGCTTCCGCGACTTTAATGATTCAGTTCATTATTAATAGTTTCAGTGACAAACAATTTTGAGGGATGTAATTTTATGAATGTTGTGTACTTATTTTAATTAACAATGGTCATGCAATTACTTTATCAATATCTATTTATGAATGAATGTGTTACAAAAAAAAATTTGGGACGTTACACTTCATCTAGTAATTATCATGAATTAAACATCCACTTAGGAATTGTACAAGTTCACTATTATTACTTATGTGAAAATTTATTAATACACTTAGAAAAAGGAAAAACGGGTATTACAAGTCATCTAATCAACAAAATAGTAAGAATATCCGAAAATTATGAGATTACTGGCAATCACCTACAAGTAAGGTTTCCACGTCACTAGACATCATACTGGGCTACATACCTAGTCACACTAACATACAATGAAGTATCCAAAACTTAACACTCACAGTTTACGATTCACATATAAACTTAATTTGCGATTTAACCCCTTTTTCGATCCAAAAATTTGCGATTTGTTCCTAGATCCATTTTTGCAATTTAGTGATTTACGATTATACATTAAGATCTCATCTGCAAGTCCAAATTGTGAGCCACCTAGTCTTATGAGGTTTTCAATTGCATAATCCGATTTACGATTCATGATATAACTCAGTTTATGATTCCACACTATAAGTTTGTTTACGATTCTACACTATAACTAAGTTTACGATTCACTGGGTCAATTGAGGTTTTCAATTCATGATAATAGCATGGTTCATGGTTGCTAACTTGACTTATGTGATTTGTGATCCTAATATGCGATCCAATCTTAAATTCAATTTATGATCACCTTAGTCTAGTTTACGATTCCCTCAAATTAAGTTCAAGGTTTCGATTGAGATCCATTGTACAATTTATTATTACTCCTTGGTTCACACCAAGGTTTCTTGATTGTGTGCCGATGTAATTCACGATTGGGGAATCCCCGTTTAAGGAATCAACCCATTACAAATTTACAATTGAAGTCTATCTTTAGCTTTTCGATTAATGTATCACAAACAAATTTGCGATCTAGACCTAATATTGATTTACGATTCACAACCCAAGAACTTTTATGATTACCTCATTTACAATCAACTATTATCAAATCCAAAGTTAATCAATCCATTATCAAAATCAACTAAGTCTTGTTTCTAGGGATTCCTAATAACATTTAAACGAATCCTTGTCAATTAATTGAGGTTTCATCGTGTTTTACCCACTTAAATCCCAAGTTTATTTGCCAGTTTTCTTCATGTATTCGAACTGTGAAAATATGATTCAAAACACCACAATTCTCAACCAAAAGATATGAAAATAGTATCTAATTGATCACAAAGGTTAAGAGGTCATTATCGGATTGATTTCCAACTATATGGTGCAACAATGGTGATGATTTGATCCTCTTCCTTCTCGTCCTCTCGAAGAACACACACAAACACCTAAACACACATGGATTACGGCTACAGTATTAAATGTTGGGCCTTGTGCCCTAAATTTTGGTTTAAGTACCTTATTGAACCTATTTCTCTCTCTCTCTCTCTCTCTCTCTCTCATTCTCTCTATATATAGTAAGTGGTTCATTTAAGAACCGTTCTTATTGCGAAAATAAATTTTGGTCCTTGATTAAAATAAATCAATAATTAATAATGGAGGGTTCATTAATTACTCATTAATAAAAGTATTTTGTGAAAATCAAGCATCCTTAAATAATAACTCATCCACCTACACGTAATTCACAGTTGGATAAACATATAAATGATCAAAATACACCTATTAATAAGTCATTAATAATGTTAAAAACAGTTCTCACAGTTTTCGTACAAAAAACGGTTTTCGTTTGAACTTTTCCATATATATATATATATACACATATATATACATACATATATATGAGGTTCATTTAAGAATCATCCTTATTGCAAGTATCCTGAGAACCAATCTTGACCCGGATTAAATTAGATTAATAGCTATAATGTTAATGTCTAATTAATAAGCCCTCATTAATGGCTCACTAATGAGAGATATTTTGGTAAAATTAAGGCAACCTAATAATAAGTCATATATTTGGACGCTAATCACACTTGGGTAAATATATATGACCAAAATACCCTATTAATAAGTCATTAATGATGTTGCAAATAATTTTCGTAGTTCTAATACGAAAAACAGTTCTCGGTTGAACTTTTACCTATATATATATAGTATATTTAAAATATTTAGGCCTTTTGCTTAAACTCTTAAATTTTAAGTGTTTTAAAATTACTAAATTACCCCTTATATAAACTAAATTGAGTAACTATTAGATATAGTTAATAAGATTCTTATATTCCATT
>JAUEJL010100161.1:0-13321 GCA_032274825.1 Drosophyllum lusitanicum
GCATTGCAAGCGCATACTGGAAGTTTTATTAGAGCATCAAATTGTTTCCAAAAAGAGTTTAGCTTATGATAATAATCGGAAACCGAAGACCCATTTTGAGTTAATGAGTTAATCTTATGATAAAGATTAAACATCACTGAACCATCAATTTTATCATAAGTTTCTTTAAATTCCTGCCACACAGTTGCAGCATCTTTAATTAATTATCGTATATCCACAATCGATCAATTGCTTATTAGTTAATGATTTTTTAGAAAAAAATTATGCAGGAAAGATGCTTCGTGGGTTTTCTGTTGTTGACAGCTACCAATTGCTTAAAGGAGATGAACTGACAGATGATGAAATTTTTCTTGCTTCAGCTCTTGGATGGTGCATTGAATGGGTAATGAATTAACAACTTAACATATATATAAAAACTCCATCAATAAATGTTGTAATTAATTAAGACTTGCTTATATATATATATGTGTGTGTGTGAAAAAGTTCGTACTGTTTTTCGTACGAGAACTATTTATAATATCATTAATGACTCACTAATTAATAGAGATATTTTGGACATTTGTATATTTTTTTAACCGTGAATTACATCCGGGTGAGCCCGCATTAATGTGCGAGGTCTGATTTGCTCAAAATACCTCTATTAATGCTTTATTAATGAGTCACTAATGAGCTAATCATTAGTACATTAATGAGCCAATCATTAGCTGTCAAAATTATTAGCCATTAATTTATTTTAATCAAAGACCAAGATTGATTATTGTATGAAAAACAATTCTCATTTGAACTCTCCGCTATGTTAATATATGTATATATATTAATTAATTAATTAACGATGTATGTTTGTAGTTTCAAGGATCTGTACTTGTACAAGATGATATATTGGATGGCTCCCACAGTCGCAAAGGTCACCCTTGTTGGTTCAGACTACCCGAGGTTATGTTAACACCTATCGATCTTTAATTAGTAGACTGATAATGATATATATATATATATATATATATATATATATATATATATATTATAATAGTAAGAAAATATATGTTGATCTATCCCAGTATTAATGGTTTGATATTAATTAGGTTGGCATGGCTGCTGTAAATGACGCTGCTCTTCTTCGCAATCATACCAACAAAATCCTAGAGAAGCATTTCCAAGGAAAGGATTATTATCTGCATCTACTGGAACTGTTCAACAAGGTTTGTTTTGAGCTTATAATAGCCGACTATATATATATGTGTGTGCAAGTTCAAATAAGAATATATATATATATATATGGGAGGGTTAAAACGAGAACTGCGAGAACCAATCTTGGCCATTCAAGTGGTAAGTGGAATTCATGGATGAAAAGTGTGGAGGGATTGAGTGTGTCAAGGTGCATGTAAGAAATTCATGGGTGGGCAATCCAATTGAAGGAAATGGAATTAGATGGCTAAGATTGGTTCTCGCAGTTCTCGTACGAAAAACAGTTCTCGTTTGAACTGTTCCCTACGCTGTTCATCCATGAATTCCACTTACCACTTGAATGGCCAAGAATGTTTCTCACAGTTCTCGTACGTATGAAAAACAGTTCTCGTTTGAACCCCCCCCTATGCGTGTGTGTGTGTATATATATATTTATTTATTTAGGGGCAGAGACAAGGGGGGCTATAGGTTGTTAGGCCCCCTCCAATAAGATTAAAATCTTTATTATTTTAAAAGCCTAAGTCCAATACATATATATTAACCCCCTAAGCTAATTTGTAGCCTAAGTATAGCCCAAAACACAAATTCACTTGAATACCCATTTCCTTTTGAAATTTTTTCTTTGAAGTTTATGAAGATAAAGTATACGAGTTATTATTTTAGTTAATATTATGCTTCTAGCACATTAATTCACGACAAGCGAACTGACAATTGTGAGAAAACTTTGAATATTGATTTTAGCAAAGCTTAAATGTTATTTTAACATTTACGTTTTGTCTTTAAATGAAGGGTTTATTTCCCCTTAAATGAACTTTCATTAATTATTTGTCTTGACAAATAATAAAACTTTTTTATGTCATTCACATAGTTATCAAAATCGCGATTTTGATCGTAGGATCGTACGATCCTACGATCCCATCTACCAAAAATGCGCAGGATCGTACTTAGAATCGCAAATAGGTAGGATCGTAGGATTGTTATGCGATCCCGCGATCCCACTCTTTTTGTTTTTTTATATTTTTTAATTATTAATATTATTTTACATTTTTATATTTACATTATTAATTACTACTATGATTTTATTTTTATTATTTTTAAATTTTTTAATGGTCAACCTTGTGTTAAAAATAATTATTTGCAGTTTTCTACTTTATACATGTCACATTTTTTTTATTTTGTTATAAGAGATATGTGTTAATAAGATTTTTTATGAAATAAGAATTAATGTTATGCACAATAAGCTCTAGATTTATTGATTGTGTTTAATAGTTATATATTAAATATTATTATGATATGCAAACTAATGAATTATGACGAGTTATTATCTATGCACTTGATATTTAAAATTTGAACGATTTGGTGTATGTTTTAAAATTTAATATTTCATTTTCTCGTAAAAATATTGTATAATTTTGTTTTTATAGCATATAAAAAAACTAAAAAAACTTTTAGTGACTTGTGGTAGGATCTTAAGATCCCGATCTTGATCTTACGATCTGATCTTGCAAAGACGAAAACGATCATAGGTAAGATCCCGATCTTGATAACCTTAGTCATTCATATATATGTGTATCATTAGTGTTAATGATAAAGTAAGAACGATCCTCGCTATACTAAAATCCTAACTTTATCCCCGTATGTACATATATGTATATATGTACATATATATATATATATAAGAATGGGCCGGAGTCTAAATCTCGTTCCTTCCTTTCTTTTGATCTGACGGATACCAATATACTAGATAATTTTAATAAAAGTGTAACACGGGGAAAGTAAATATTTGTGACATGTCATTTCAAAAGCTAGTACCCATTTTAAAAGCTACGTAGAATGTAGCAAGTTGTCAACTTCCCTCTGGACTCTCTCCTACTGATCTCTCTCCCCATTATTCGGTTGTTTCTTCACCACCACCATCACCGCCACCGGTTCATCAGCCACCACTACCATCGGCTTCTTCAACCTCCACCGTGGTCAAGGTACTCTATCGTCACCACCACCACCACCATTAGGTTCCTCCACCATCACCTTCATCAGTTTCTTCCATCACCGCCACCAGCAAGTTCCTCCACTAATACCACCATCAACGTGGAACCTTCTCACCTTATAACCATTTCAAATTTCACCGGGCACCACTATCTCAGATCTCATCCTCCACCACCATTTCACATCTCACTCGCCACGACTGTCTCGGATCCTCACCGGGCACCGTTTCAGAGACCAACCGTCTTCTTCATCAACTTTTTAATCACCGCCACGCGCCTCCCCTGTCACTGACATTCAACCTCACCAAGTGTTTTGCCGTCAAGTACCACTATTAAATCTGCTCCGACTTTCGGCGTTACCACGATATCCCCTACAAACAGATCCAACCAAATTTTTTTTTGAAATATTACATATTATTTAAGAAAATACGGAGTTATTTCATATATGAATTTACATGTGAGCAGTTAAAAGAACCAGATAATTTTTTTTTTTAAACATATCGAATGTGGTGTCTATTTAAGAAAAAACAAATCTTGTTGGTGTAATTTGTTCGAATTGTTAATAAGTTCAGCCTTACCGTTTTGTTTGGAGGGATGGGGACATGAAAATCTAAAACTTAGACCTTGTTGGGTTGCAAATGTATGGAAATTGGTGTTGTCAAATTCGCCACCTAAGTCACATTGAAAGGATTTAATTTTTCGATTAAATTGAGTATGAACAAAGTTGTGAAATTTGGTGAAGTTGGTGAAGGTGTCGGATTTGTACTTTAGTGGGTAGACCCAGACATATTGAGTGTGGTTATCGATTAACACCATATAATATTTATAACCGGACTTACTCAGAACAGGTGAAGTCCACAAGTCACAATGAACTATATCAAATGGTGCAAATGTAATAGTGGTAGAGCTAACAAATGGCAAACGTTTATTCTTTGAAACTTGACAAGGATGACAAATTTGAGACACACTGTTATTATTACATGAAATAAACGAACGAGTACGTAGAATATCTAAAATAGAAGAGCCGGGATGGCCAAGACGGTTATGCCACATGTCCATGGGAGAGCTAGTGATGAGAGCGGAAGGTGGTAATGTTGGCGTGGTGAGCGGGTAAAGATCTCCGGAACTATTGTGGCGGGAAAGTGTCCTCCCAGTCGTCAGTTCCTTCACAGAAAAACCACAAGGGTCAAATTCGATTGAGACGTTATTGTCACGTGTGAATTGACGAACAGAAAGTAAATTCTTGATAATATGTGGTGTGTAACAAATATTGCGGAGGTTATATGTGTGGGTAGTTGTGGTGTAATGGGTATGCCCGGAACCTAAAACGGGAATCGTAGTGCCATTACAGACGAAAATAACTTGATTAGAAGAAAAAGTAGAGGGAGAAGTAATTTTACCGGAGTCGGCCGTTAAATGAGTCAACGCACCCGTGTCCATGTACCAAGATGAGTCAGGCTGGTTTAGATGCATGGCCTGAAATGCTTGCCCCAGATCTGTCGGACTTAATGCATCAAATGTGGGCTGTTGGGCCTGAGCAGTAAATTGGGCAGGTGACTGTTGGGCCTGAGCAGCAAACTGGGCCGATTGAGATGGTTCACAAGGAGATATTTGTTGACTGGGCCAAGGTGCAGGCCATGAAGTCTGCTGGGCCGTAGGGTGAGGACAAGGAGGGGGAGCCCACCAAGCCCAAGGAGGGTAGGAGAGGCCGACAGGTGGTGGCGAGACGACCGGTGGTGCAGGCTGGTACAAACGACCCCGACCATTTGTATTAGATCCGCGTCCCCCGCGATTGGAACGTCCAGGGTGGGTGTTACGGCCACGACCCCGACCCCGACCCGGTGGACGATTGTTGGTATCCCGAGAGGTGTTAGGAAGGCGGTCATCTGATGGAGGCGCCGACGGAGTGACCATAGCAGTTGGGTTGTTATGGTTTTGCCTAGCCGATTGCCGGTGAAGTTCAAGTTGTAGCATGCTACAGGCGGTGTCCCACGAAGGGAGACTTTGATTGATGAAAGAAGCAACGATGTCAAATTCCGGAGGTAAGCAACGAACAAGTTGAAGAACAAGACGCTTTTCAGTGACCGGACTTTCAACATCGGAAAGTTGGTCCGATAAATCTTTGAGTTTCTGGCAATACTCATCCAAAGAAGAAGCCGATTGCAAGGTAAGATTGGTAAACTCGTGTTCAAGAGCCGCCGCACGAGAACCTTTATTATTAGTAAAAATCTCCTGAAGCCGGTACCAAGCCTTGTAGGCGGTGGTGTCGAGAACCCGAACAAGAAGATCATTCGAAAGAGTACCGTATATCCATTGAAGAACTATAGCATCAATCTCAGCCCATGACTCATAGTTCGTGTCAGTTATTGCGGGAGGCGGCGTACCGTCAATGTGATGAAGAACCTTGTAGCCACGAGCATGGAGTTTGAAAAGCTTGACCCACGAGGTGTTCGTAACCGTGGTTCCGTCAAGAACGCGGATCTTGTTCTGGATGTTGGTAACGGTATAAACAGGATGTAAAGGAGATTGTTTAGTAGGAGGATTTGTTGCATGTGTAGCCATGGAGGGAGTTTCTGCTGTGGCAAAAAAAAAATCGCCGGTAATAGGAAAAAAAGAAATAGCCGGAGGTGACCTAGTCTCTTGATACCATGTAAGATGGAAATAATCCTCTCCCTTTCCATTGAACTCTTCACCATATAAATAAGAATATTACAACAAACTATCCTACTAATAAGGAAACACAGATCTCCTAAAATGTATACAATATATACGAGATACAATATAATAATAATTTAGTTAACGCATTTTTGGTTCCCGTGAGATTTTTAGGTAAAGTGGTATTTTCTTAATGGTTGGCTTATATATGAAAATGCATGTGGATAAATGAACATGTAGATGTCGTTGAATTTGCATTTTGATCTTCATCAGTTTTTTCTTCTATCAAATCTGGTTTTTTTAATCGAAGCATTTGCATCTTCGACAAGACATTTGCATTTTCGTATATGCATTTTAAAAAAAATTAGAAAACATATCAAACCTGGTCTTGAAGTAAAGAGGATAGAAAACGGAATCAAATTGTATAATTTTTTTTCGCTAAAAATCTCAAACATTAATAAGTTATGATCGTTTAATGATTAATGGGTTTTTTTTAATAAAAATCGGGTGTCGGAGGTTTCCAAATGAGGTAGGTGTGAGTTTTAAATTATGTTTTACTTTTCAGTTTTGTCTTTACCCCATGGACAAGTGCCATCACTATATATGTTTTTTAAGTTCTTCAAATAAGGATAGTACTTTATTGATCTTTACCCTATATATAAATAAGATCAATATAGAACTACCTCTTATATGTAGATACTAAAGAACTAGTCCTAACCGGTAGATTATTATTTTAAATGACCGAGATTAAAAGAAATATATATATACATACACACATTAAAAAACATAATTGAGACATTGTTTTAATATATAAAGGGGTAGTTTGACAAACACCAAACAAAATACATACTCCATCACTGTCAATCGTACTTTCCCATTCATTTTTTAATTTGATTTTACTCTCTAATATTCTCTCTCGACCGAATAAACCTCCCACAATCTCCTCACCCAATCTACCCATCTTCGGCCTACTGGTGTGTGACGATCGTCGTTCCCCCATCAAACCGATTTCTTCTCCGATGATTCTGCCCGACGACAGATTTAGTTCCCTGTGAAGCTCTCTAGCACCAACCATGGTGAAATCAAACAATTTGGAATTGTTATAAGAGCCTTACGAGGATCAACAATTCAACATCGTCTTGAACTTAGATCTCCACCGGCGTTGCACTCTTTTTTGCTAACTCCGATTATGTCGTAAGGATCAATCAATCGATTTTAAGTTCTAGGGTTTTTTTTCATCTCAATTGGGTTCGATCAATACTGTAATCGATGAGCGGTCACCAAGAGTATAGTTCGTATGTTTGATGTGCAGAGGGAGTTCTTAATCTTGATATGCATTTTCTGTAGGTTAGGGGATACGCATTTCATGATAATCAAGAGTCCAAATAAACAATAGGTTTTTATTTTATGTAGTTTTTTAGTTGATTTGCACATGGATATGAATTTATGTAGCTTATGTATCATTTTTCAAATACTTCTTATATGAAAATGTTGGGACTACATGCATACAAGCAAATTCAGGCTACATGCATTTTCAGTATATGTACACGCATAGCTAGTCTTAAATTAAAGAGGAAGAAAAACTGAACCTAATGGAATAATATTTTATTATAAATCTTAAACATGAGATAGTTATAATCACTCGGAGGTTTAATGGGTTTAAAAAAAAAACTGAATGACTGGGAAATTCATTCTGGAAGCATGTGAGTTTTAAACAAAAGCCAAATTCTCTTTTTTACCTTTTTCCAATGACATGTCATCGTCATAGTAGTTATATAAGTTCTATATATTACCTTATATATAAGACCGTCAGTGAGGGCTTACACAATTGGAGTAAATGGCTCCTCTACTTATTTACTACCGCACAACCTCCGCCAAGGGAGTTCACAACGATCTTGAAGCGGCGAGCTCCAACAAACAAGACACGTCGGAAGAGATGAGTGTCAACGCAAGTCATATGAACGGAAACCATCGATTTTCTTCTCTAATCTTTTTTATTTGTCCTTCTTTCTCTGGATATGACTTTGTTTGGATTTTAAATGTGTGTGAAATCAAGATCTATGTCTCTAAAATCCAGATTTTGGTGTGTTTGTTTGTATGAAATCTAAGTGTGAGTGTCTTATGGTTAGATTTTAGGGGAATCCTTTGAAAATGATGGTGAATGTTTTCAAATGTTGTGTTTAAGGTTTGACCTGGGATTGAATTTGTTTGTGTTCTTTTTGTTTGAGAAATGGCTGAAATTATATGCATAAGTTTGTTTCTGGCGATGGTAAGACGATAGAGGGTGGTTTCCGGTGGTTGTTTGAAAATTGTTTGAGAAGAGCGGTTTCCTATGGTAGAAGATGGTAGAGGATGCTAGTGATTAGGGTTAACATTCAAGGAAATAAATTAAAGATTTGTTTAAACATTGATTGACAATTTTTTTAGGGTTTAGTTCACAAGTGTATCAAACTTGTCACATTTTTCTATTGTATATACCGAACTTCTAAACTCACCATTTAATATATTTGGGCTCTTCAAAGTTACCATTTTGTGTACTGAACCTGCTACATAAGGTCATATGATGATGTGGCACCAGTTTGACTAACATAGTGATGACATGATAGTGACTTGGATGCTAACATGTCTTTTCTTTTTTAAAATAATTCAAAATTAAGTAATTTTATTTTTAATTGATATTATTTAGTGTTTGATGGGAACCATCCTCTGGGCTACATCATCACCATCAAGAAACAAAACCCTTAGGAGGTGTTTGATTGGTGTCATTTGGGGGGATTTCATGGAATTGAGATTTCAAATCCCTTCAAATGTGGTGTTTGGTTTGCAAAAATGAGATGGGATTTTAAATCCTAGGAATCTGTAAAATCCCATGGATGGAGGATTTCTTATTCCCTTCACCCTCCATGGTATTTTGAAATCCCACAACTAAGGTATTTTCTCCGACGAGCTTCCGGCTAAAATTTCGGCGAACCATCACCGTTGTCACCGTCGACCCCTCATCGTCATCGTCGCCGTCAATCCCTTCCTTCGTTTGACGTCAATCCCTTCGTCGCCGTCACCGTCGACCCGTTCGCTGTTCGCCAGAAACCCTAGTCGACCCCTCGTTCGTCATCAATCCCTTCCTTCGTCGCTGTCGCCATCAATCTCTTCCTTCATCGCTGTCATTCAAACCAACGTCGTTTCGACCATCACCATCGTCGTCGTCGCCGTTCGCTAGAAACACTAGTCGCCGTCAATCCCGTTCGCCATAAACCCTTCGTCGCTGTTTGTTCCGTTCGTTTTCATCGTCGTTCCCTTCGCCGTCGCTGTGGCAATGGATGTGGTGGTTAGTGGTGGCAATGGAGGTTGCAGGTGGTGTTGATAGGGTTTAGTGGTGGTGGAAATCCCACCTAAGGAATCTCAACCAAACACCACATGAGATTTTAAATTCCACCAAATACAAATCCCACAAAATGCAAATCTCATTATAAAATACAAATCCCACCAAAAACAATACTTGAACCAAACACCCCTAAGAATAAATTTAAAGTGTCCGACTCCGTCCAAAGACATAACCAACTTATCTATAACATATCCTTGTTTTGCGTTATGTAATAATGTTAATATTGTAACAGATTTTCAATTTACATAAAAAGATATAATTTTTTTTGTTCAAAATGTATGGTATAGTATATTGTAAATGTATTTATCTTATTTATATAATTCAAAATAAAATAATATTTCTTCTACCAAATATCTTGGAAAGACTATACAAAATAATCTTATATAGTACACACTATATATAATTGGAAGCCCGTTAAGGGTATTTTGAAAGGCCCAATCCATGTATACTAACTACTAACAAACCCATTATCCGTCGGCACTCGGCACCATCAAACCATCAACCTTTATATTTTCACGAAACTAGGGTTTACTTTCACTTCAGCTGCCGTGAGTTGTCATCCGCAAAAATGGTATTCGCACTCGAGCTCTCTCATATTTGACTCTAGTTTTCTTATCGCAGGCTAGAATACCTGGTAGATTGCATTGTCTCTATGCTTTTGTATGTATATTGTAGTTTAAGAACTCATAATTTCTAGTGTTTTGTACCTATAATTGTAGCTGCTAGAATGTGTCATCATTCACCATCACGCTAGAATTACCAGTTTTTCGTTGTATACGTGTAACATTGGTGGTGATTTTCCCTGATAAGTGCATCGTATCTTTGAATCTGTAAATACCGATTGATGCTCTTTTGGATATTATGAGTCGATAAGTTTATGTGTCTTTAGTTTAATTTACGAGGACGCTATTATTCTCTCAGAATCAGGGTTGTATTGCTTAAAACATTGATTTTGAGCTGTAAAATTTGCACAAACTGTTTTAAGTAAACGACTTTCCCCTTAGTTGTCGGTCTTCTGGCTAGTTTAGATTTATTTCTTTATCATTTCTTAGGAATTTATCATGTATAGTCGATCCCGTGAATTTTCCCAAGTACTATTGAAATTTGGAATATACTGAACTCAGGTGTAAGTTCACTTATCACATCGAATATATTCTTTAACATAATCCCAATGTTAACTTCAAGGGAAATTGGCGTTTTTAACATTCAATCAAGTTGTTGCCTATACAATGCAACACAATTACATGTTTTTTTTTGTAAAACTTTTTGGGAGAGTCTATGCTTCTTGTTTTTAGCTATGTGTGGGATTGGAAACAAGAGCATCAACAGTACCTATGCAAATATGCAACTACGTGTAGGAGCACCAGGGACCATATATTTTGATACGGTGTGCTGTTCGCTTTACAATTTGTAGCTGCTGTAGTTGCTCTATAGCAGAGTTCGCACATGGTGTTGTCATCTGAAAAAGATTCCAAGTTTCACCTTGGTGCATGTAATAAAAGGTTATATCAATATTGATGAAGTATAGAATATGACAAAATAAATAAAACCTGTTGGTTGAGTTACTATTTTCAAGTTATAACATAAGAAATAGGTGTATATATATAGTTATACACAAAAAGTAAATGTTACATTTTTCTCCGGAACAGATGTAGTATTATTAGCTTTTCACTTATAGGACCTCGTTTATTAATTATTATAATTATTTTTTTAATAATATGAGATAGCTTTAATGTTATTTCCATTCATTAGTTGGAACTTGGAAGTAGTGTCATACACTTGTACCTATGGTTATTGATGGATACTATTTGTCATACTATATCTTTTTTCTCCATTGGGTTGCCTTTGTTACATGGCTACTTCAAATACACTATTTATTAAGTTATGCACATGTCTAAAATTTTCTCCACTTGTCTTTCTTTTCCTGATACTTGGTTGTCTACTTGTCAATGTTGTTTCAACTTTGGTTGATGCGATTTTAGTGGAGTGTGATACTGTTTAGCAATTTTCTAGTAGAGCTATTTTGTCTAACAGTTTGTTATTCAGTTAAATTTTTTCTTTTTGTAGTGAAGTTTGATGAATAGTTTTGATAATTATATTATTTTTTTTCCTGTTTTCTGTTGCTTTAATGACTCAGCCAAAGCAAATTCATGAGATTAAGGATTTCCTGCTTACGGCCAGAAGGAAAGATGCCCGATCTGTGAAGATCAAAAGGAGCAAAGATGTTGTCAAGTTCAAGGTTCGCTGCTCAAAGTACCTCTACACTTTATGTGTCTTTGACAAGGAAAAAGCTGATAAGTTGAAACAATCACTTCCTCCAGGTTTGTATGCTTCTCTTGTCTTCCAACAAAATTTTAAATCTTGACTCAACCAAGTAAGAAATCAAGACTGTTTCTTAAAGCCGACTCAATCCAAAGACCAAAGGGAATACTCCATTTCCATACTTCAGTCTAGGAAATAGCCATGCTTCTCACACCTCAACTTTTTATTTAAATATAGATTAATATATTGAATTTATCTTTCCTCTCTCCTGATTTCTCCCTCTCCCCTCTCCTCTCTCTTTGGTACTTCAAGTGCGGCAATGGTGTTTGGGGGTGGTACTGCATGTCATTTTGGCAGTACCGCAAGCTTACTTCTACCACTCCCTTAGGTGGCACAACTGGTGGTCTAGCGCCTCAGTATAACAGGTTTATGACCCATTTAGTAGGTCGTTTAAGTTTCCAGGATTAATTATTCTTGGGTTTAGAAATGATTTCATACAAATTTTTGTCATTGCTGAATATGCATGTTTAATTGTTTATGAAAATTGTATTCACACTATGTAGATTTCATGCATTATTAGCCAAGGAAATATCCATTTTTTAAAACATCTATCCAGTAGCCGTCAGTGAATTTAGACATACAATTGATCAAAGTCGACGGCAAGCTGTGCAAGATAACATTTCTAGAGTTTTGTATTTTAGTTGTTGTGGGGCTAGCAAAGTGTTATAAGTTAATTCAACTAGATGAATAAATGCCCCACATGATCACACATACAATTCTTTCGGTTTTCCATTTTTCTCAGGAACCTATATTCATTTATTCAGTCCCATTTGATACAAGACCCATCTACAAACAAACCTTTTATGTTCATATTTAACATTGCGCTTCATAATGCCCGTTTAGGCATTTATCTCAACTATAATGACACTTGCTTTCTGTTGATGTTGTGTACTACTGCAGGTTTGAGTGTGCAAGACCTTTAAATTGTATGTTTATGAGAAGTTGTCTTCATAACGAAGAAGGTATTTTTCAGTTTGGCGTTATTAAAAAGAACTGAATTTTCCATATAACTTTCATGGGTTAGTTAATGCTTGTTTTGTTTGGTATAGAGGACATGTAGTAGTGTTTAATTTTGATATTACTTGGTTGATTTGGATGGGATTGAAATATGCATGGATAGAGAATATTGTTAAATCTTTGTCTGATTATGACAATGACTTTTATTTTTTATTTTTTATGTTTGTTGGGTTAGGAAATTATTTAGGTAGTCGATTGAACAAATGGAAGGTAGGGTAACCGCTAACGTAGGGTGGGTTTGGTGGTGGTTTGTGTGGTTGTTAAACAATCGATCATATATATTAAAAAAGCTTATCACTCGGCAATAACGTAATATGAGACGTCGGTTGTTAGTTTAACAGACCTGTATGTAAGGTTGCTCACCATACTTTTTATGTCGTGCTGTGACACGCTTGTAATTAATTTTCTTTCTTTAAGGATCAAAGTATAATGATAAATTTATTTAAGCTTGAAAAAACAATTAAAAAAAATTCTAGGTCCAATTGTATCAGGTTGTAGGTCCAAGCATACAATGATTGATATTATACATCCAAGGACACAGAGTATTTAGAATAGAATAGAATAGAATAGATTAGTTTATTAAGGTTTATGAACATGTATATATATTTATACATATAATAATATTCAAAATTTAACAAACATATAATAATATTCAGAATTTTAACAAACATATAATAATATTCAGAATTTTAACAAACATAACTTCCAACATCTAATAAGACATCAACCATATAAAAGTAACATGGTATACCATTCTTATAGTACAAGATCATTCAGC